>CAUYON010151576.1:0-24901 GCA_963573935.1 Arctocebus calabarensis | reverse complement strand
TCTTTCATGTTTACATGGATGGAGCTGGAACATATTCTTCTTAGCAAAGTATCTCAAGAATGGAAGAAAAAGTATACAATGTACTCAGCCCTACTATGAAGCTAATTTATAGCTTTCATATGAAGGCTAAAACCCAATTATAGCACAATAATATGGGGAAAAGGGCAAGGGAGGGGAGAAGGGTAGGCGGAGAATGGGTGGAGGGAGGGCGATTGGTGGGATCACACCTATGGTGCATCTCAGAAGGGTGCAGCAGAAACTTACTAAATGCAGAATATAAATGTCTTCATATAGTAAGTAAGAAAATGCCATGAAGGCTATGTTAAACAGTTCAATGCAAATATTTCAGATTGTATATGAAGTCCGCACATTGTGCCCCATGATTGCACTAATGTACACAATTATGATTTAATAATAAAAAAAACCAAAAAGCTGTGTATCTGCTTTGGAGCTAGAAAAAAACCATGGGCTCAGGGCTGTGGTACCATATCCAGAGGATTATAGTTTGCTCAGGAGCTCTGAGGTAAGATTCCTGGGTGTCCTTCCAAACAGGACCTCTGGTATACTTGGGAGGAAAAATATCACATTTTCAAAGAGCAGTGTAAGTGGCTAAAAGTTGGGTCTCTGGAGTCAAAAGGATGTGAACTTAAGGCCTGGCTTCCCCGCTTGAGTGCTGTATAATAGCTGTGAGTACTGGTTTCTCCACTGTTAAATGGGGGTACAATAGTACTCACATTATAGAGCTGTTGTGTGGGCAGAATACATAAGTATAAAAACCTTAGCACAGTACCTGTCACCTGACCATGCTTAACAGGTATTTAAAATATACTTTAATGCTACATTTTATGTTTTTTTTTTTTTTTTTTTGAGACAGAGTCTCATTGTGTGACCCAGGCTAGAGTACCATGGTGTCAGCCTAGCTTACAGCAACCTCAAATTCCTGGACTCAAGAGATCCTCCTGCCTCAGCCTCCTGAGTAGTTGAGATTACAGGCACCTGTCACTACATCCAGCTAATTTTTTGATTTTTAGTGGAGACAGAGTCTGACTCTTGCTCAGGCTGGTCTCCAACTCCTGAGCTCAAGCGATCCACCCACCTTGGTCTCCCAGAATGCTAGTATTTCAGGCATGAGCCAATGTGCCAGGTCCCAGATTTTATCTTGACTAAATATGAGGATGAAAAATTACCCGGGTAATCCAGATCATGTATGCAGTCAACCTGATTAACTTACACTATAGGCTCATTTTATTTTCTTTTTCCTTGTCATTAGCGGGTTTAGGGTTTAAACACACATTTGGCAAACTCAATCAGGCAGTTAGTCTGAATGCCAGAGTATAAGCTATCTTCTAGTTTGATGTTCTGGGCTTGAGCAATGAAAGAAAGCATGCAAAGTTCTCCTCATTTCTTTAACTTTCCCTAGAAAGTTTTCTAAAAGCAACAGTGGCTAGCTTCTCCAAATCTTCTGAGATATCAGGGTGGCAAGTAATACAATGAGGTGCCCATGAGATTCTCCCAGAGGCTGCAGGGAAATGGAGATATAGATATGAGTTTGGGAAACTAGACTGTAGAGCCCCAATCCCCAAACTGCACCAAAGTGCCCTGGGGAGGGGAGCTGCATTAAACTCACAGGGGTGTCCCAGGATATTTAAAACTTTCTAAGGAACTACAACGATACTTGACATCTGGCAGACACTGCAAAATGATAGCCTGAGGTAATCCACAGTTTCAGCATCAGACTGCTCCATATTCCTTTCAGGGATATCATGTTTTCATAGAAGCAGATTATTGGTAGTGGCTGTGATAAAAAGCAGGTACCATGCAAAAATCAAGGGGGAACAGGAAAAGGGGGAACAGGGAAGATGGTGTTTAATCTAATTCTATAGTCATGCAATGCCTATCAAATATATACATCACATTGTAAGTATTGCTACTATTCAAAAAGGAAATATATTTTTCTAATTTATGTGTATTTTTTTTAATGGCTAGAGTGTTATTAGGACATGAATACTCAGCAAGTTCTTTGGACCTAACTGTTCATATGTAAGTAGAACTATTAGGTATTTCTTTTTGTTTAAGGGGCTGTGAAAAATATCTTGCTAAAACATAAAGGATGCCATGAATAGGAAACATGTGGAAACCTGTGCTATAAAGTGCTCTAAAGATGCTGCAGAACATGCTGGATAGCTGTACTTGGCCCAGGGCCTGAGGACAATGAGGTAAGTCAGAGGAACCCAGCACGTTAGAGATGGAAGGGACCTTTAAACTCATCTAGGTTAGCACCCTCACCTGACAAATAGGCAAACTGAGTCCTGGAAATGCTTGCCCAGACCTACTCTTGTGTCTGTGTTGCAAGAGGAGGGGGTAGGGAAGGGCAGAGGTGTCTGGAGGGGCCAGTGGTGAACAGGTATGATCCCCAGGGCCCAAGCAGTAGCCTCAGCAGAAGCGTGGGGTGATTCATGAGAATCACACACCTGCTTGTCTCCTCCACCAGTTGGGTAGGTGGGCGGTAGATAAACAGTCACTCGAGGGGGCTTTAAGGAAATCTTAACACAGACACTCCTGAGTTCTTCACAAAAGGCAGATAAAGGCAGAAGCAGGATTCTGGCACATGGTGACTATGCCGCTGCGTTCCAGTGTCTGGCTCCAAGAGGCCCTTGCCTTGTTTGTTCCTCAAGGGTAGGCTGGGACATTCGTATCACAAGAAATCATCTCTATCTAAATTAAATCTCCCCCAGTCTCAAAGAGGCAGGGCTGGGATCTGCAAGGGGAGTGGTTTAGGCTTTGTATTGTTGCGTGCCTTGCATTAAGTCGGCATCTGCATTGGCAGTGCATTGCTGATCAGGAGTGTTTGTGGCTGTTTGGAAGGGGAGGTGGACTAAGGGCAGTGGTGGAGGGCTTGTGACAATAAAGGCAAATCATTCAGAGCCCTGGGGCAGGTTATCCAGGTCAGGTGCTCACACTCTGCAGTTTACCTAAATGTTAGCAGATGGGCTACCTGTCAAGTAATGCAAACGCAATTAAATCTGAAGGGATTCAGGAGGTCAGCTGAGCTCAGGCTGGTTATCTTTTTGCAAGGTACAAAGCACTATCCAGATAAATTACTAATGAAAGGGGGCTACGTAGAGCTCTATTCAGCCACCTAGAGACTGGAATGTGGAAAAAACCACTCAGTGAAGTTCCAGCCTTAAAGGAGGTGGCCCAGTGTGGCTGAAATAGTGCTGGATTGGGAGTTAGGCGTTGGGGCAGGGGTCAGTCCTGCTCGGCTGCTAATTAGCTGTGTGACATCTGATATCTTATTTTGCTTTTCCAGACATTAGTTCCCCATCCACCCACATAGAGGGCTGCAGAGAGGCCACAGTGACATAATAAATGCCACCACTTACAAAGTGCTTTCTAAGTGCCACCTGCAGTTTTAAGCAGCCTACATACTTTATTTTACTTAAGACTCGCACCTCCTATTTGAGGTAGAGGTTAATATAATCTCTAACAACAGGTATAGATGAGGAGCCTGAGGTCACGTCAGTGGAACTTGTGTGTCCGTCTCTCTGTGAGTTCAGAGCATGGCCTTCCATTCACCATGGAAAACTTGGAAGTCAAAGTTGGGAAGTTTAAGTGTTCACGTGATTCTCCTTTAATAGATCTGGGGTGGGGCACACACATTTGCAGGTTTAATAAATGCTTGAGTCTCTTTTATGTGAGTAGTCCATGACTTTCTGTAGTAGCCAGTATAGCCTATGCTTGGAGGAGTGAGAGTTCTAAGAAATACCTGTACAGCTCAATAATGGAACACCTTGCTGGAAAGGGCATGGAGAGGGATTTAGCTCTCCTGACAAGCATGAGAGCTCGTGAAATGAGAGCAGTGGTGAATTGGCAGGGTCTACACCTGTGGGGTTGAGAGGCATGAGATCAACCTTATATTAGGCTGGAAGAGAAGGCAGTCAGGGAGCATGCGCATTCTATCTCAACCCGCTTACTCTGACTGTCTCATCTGCAGCCTACAGAATGCCAGCATGCTGTCTCTCTGCTGAAGATTACCAAGCTCTACTAAAGACTAAGATCTATCTATTCTAAGACTGCTTTACTCTCTCAAAGACTATCCCCCTCCACCCTCCCGCCCACCCTGTCAGCTAAAGTAAAGCCCTCTGGCACCTAAGAGCAATTGTTCATGAGCTTAGCAGTCTGGGTGTCCAAAACCTGGTTAAGCTGGTCCGAGACCTGGCCAGTCCCAGGCCCTGACAAGTGATGGCAGCGGTGGGCTGTGACAACTTTCAATCAGTTATCTTTAGGTATTTGTGGGGGATTGGTTTCAGCATACCAAAATCTGTGCACATTCAAATCCCATAGTTGGCCATATGGCTCCCATGTTTACAAAAAGTTGTCCCTCCATATACATGGGCTTTGACTCCCGTGATTCTGTATTTTCCATCTGCCTTTGGTTGGAAAATAAAACAAATCCCTGAATTCACCCAGTTTATGCTCACATAGAAAGGCACAATGTGCCCCTTTGCTCTGTAAGCCATGAAGTTACTTGCCCACATGAGGAAATGTGTTGGCCAGAGGGCACCTTGGAGATAGAGGCAGCCAGATGCAGGTTGTGGGAGGAACATCCAGGGCATGTGTGTCCTCCTAGGCCCTCAGCTTCTGACCACAGCTCCAGACAAACCCTGAAAGCCTTTAATGCAGTGATTTTCAACCTCCCATAGCTGAAAGGAGCATGGGCTTCCATTCACCATGGCACACTACCACCACAGCACACTAGTGTGCCAGGAGAGGATTTTAGGTGTGCCCCAAACATTTTTGAAGATCATTAGTTCATTTATTTTCAAAAGAAGTTCAAAGCACAGTAAGCACAGAAATTATATTCTTTTCTTGATCAACATAATTAAAGTGTGCTGTGGAAGTTTAACTATAGGTGCAAGTGTACTGTGAGAGAAAAAAAGGTTGATAGCAGGTGGTGTGGTGGGCACCTGTAGTCCCAGCTGCTTGGGAGGCTGAGGCAGGAGGATTGCTTGAACCCAGGAGTTTGAGGTTGCTGTGAGTTGGGATGATGCTACGGCACTCTAGTGTGGGCAATAGAGTGAGACTCTGTCTCCAAAAAAAGATTGAAACACACTGTGTATAATGTGTGGGGTGAGGCTACAATGGCAGCCTGGTAGTTGAGCTGTTCTTCTGAGCAGGAAGGTAAATAGGAAAGCTGTGCTGTCTGAACATGGGGCCCATGGCATCTACCCACTCTGTCTGGCATTAATTATCTCATCTTATACATGCACAAAAAGCCAGAATTTATACCTTCTTTGATCTTCTTTCAAGCACTTTCCAAAACATCTATGATTTCCCATATGTTCCCTTTGGACATAGAAACTGAAGCTCAGAGAGGGAGAATGGCTTGCCCCAGAAGTCTCACAGCTGGTGGGTGTGAGAAGTAAATCCTGGTCTCTGTGCATTACGTAAGTACTCCTGGGGCTGCCCACCGGCAACTCAGAACCACCACAGACACAGTGGGACAATAGGCAAGGAGGTAGCATCCTTGCCCTTGCATAGTTTACAATTTAGTTGGATGACAAGAGAAATCCAACCAGAGTATTGTCAGTGCACGTCCACTAGCCCACTTCATCGCCATTATGTAGGTGCCCACCGTGGGCACCCTGTCACCGCGCAAATAAAACCAGCCTGGAACACGGATTAAAGGTACAATCGTCTGCAACAGAGGGGCCTCCCATATTCCAGGAAGAGCTCTGAGCAACCTCTGCCGTGGCCTTTTATTGACACATTATACAACAGGGGTGAGGGACCCACACACAAAAGCTAAAAGGGCTTAATGATCACTACATGCTCTCCCCCCCACCCACCCTGCTGCACCATGAATATCCAATGTATTACACCTGCTTGCTAACAAGCAACCGCTATTATCTCATTACCCCCTACAGCTGCTTAAGGGCTTGTCTCCAGGCAGCCAAACATCTCTATGCTGGCTAGGAGATTGTCCGGCTGCCAGAGCCTCCCTCAAGACCTGGTGGCCACTTCCCCAAGCTTGGTGCATGGTGTCCTACAGAGTATAATACAGTATAGTCAGGCTGACCCTAAGAGAACCAAGAATGAGCAAAGTCATTAAGAATCTTGTGGGATGGGGCATATGTCTGTGTTTTCAATTCAGAAACAACACTGGCTGCACCATATTCAAGGGCAACATTTCCTTAGCCTGTAATTTGGGACTCCTCTACTTGTGATCCTTCCAAGGTTTCCCCTGCTTATAGGATAATGTCTACAGCCCATAACCCTAATGAGCCTTACCTCTTGCCTCTTCCTTTCTCTCTGGAGTCCTGATTCCATGTCAGGCCCCTGCCCCTCTCCTCCTTCATCTCTCTTTGGAAAAACTTTTACCCGTGGTTTAGGTCTCAATTTAAACTTCCCTTCCTTGGAAGCTTTTTTTTTTTTTTGGAAGCACTTCTTAAAAATCTAATTGATATTTAACACTTGTCTTCCTTATTATAACTTCCATGGGTCAGATATCATACCTATTTCATTCATTATTATATCCTAGTACCCATTGACTGGTAGGAATAGAGATTTAAATATCTGTAGCTCAAATGAATGAACTAATAAATGGATAGAAAGGTGGAAGGTTGAAACATTGAATAAGCAGTAAAAAACTATGATATCTGTATAAGACCTTGTTTCTTACAATCCTGCCTATAAAATGGAAAGGTGCAAACCAAAGATAGCAGTATATATGTTTTATTTTTGGGAAAAAATGGTATATTTAGCTTTTTCAAAGGTTATAGTCCAAGGCCAAATGCCCATGGTTGAGAGTGCTTTCCAATGGTCTGCACTGAACCCCTTCTGCATATAAAAAGGAGAGGAAGTCTTAAAAGGAGGTATTTGGAAAGTATCAGGGCCTTGAAAGCCAGAGAATGCTCTATCAGCATCTGTACCACCTGGAAACTTTTTGGAAGTGTAAATTGTCAGGCCCCAACATTGACTTGGTAGAAACTTGGGTAGAGAACGCAGCAGGAGCTGGTTCTGGAGCTGACTAGTATAAACTCTGGAGAGCAGATTATGTGCCTCTCTTCTCAATTCAACAGTGGATGAAGCCATATTGGTAATTGGGAGATTGGCTATTGTGGGAGTATTTACACCACAGAAATGGGCAAATGGAAATTAGATCTTTTCCTTTCAAGGGTATCAGTTGTTAAAAATTTACCAGGATACCATTTGGCCTAGAAATTCTTATTTTAACAAGCCCTCTAGGGGATTCTGATATCTTCTAGTTTTCCCTCCCCCATGCTAAAGGCATCCAAAATTCCAGTGTGTGCACATTGCATGAGACTGAGCTTAGATGCCTTCAGGGATTGTTTGTCCCTGACTGTGATATGAGTATGAGCCAGGGAACAACTGTTCCTCCTGCAGGGAGCCCATCTCCTGCCACCCTCTACCCTTATGTAAGAACAGGGACACTGAGGGGGAGAAGTGAGTGTAGGTGGCTATTTTGGTCCCTACATGAAGCATTGTTAAAAAGAGGCCTGATTTGCAAACAATGATTTCATAGCTGTGAATCTCACCAGGCTAAAAACAGCCCCATTCTGTCTACATAGAAAATTGAGGCCTTTAAAAAAAAAATAGAATTCAGAACCACTCCAGATGACAGTGATTTGCTGAAATAGCCAGATCCTGATTTCTGCCCATCAGCACGGTGAGCACGACATGTCCACACGTGGTCCTTCAGAATACACTAACACATATCAAGGAGGGAAAGATGAAAACAGATGTAAACAAATGTTGCTCTGAGCAGTTACATTTCTCACCACTGTGGGGCGTGAGTGAGGGGCTAGAAAGGAATCCATCTTTTAAAAGGAAAAAACTGCTTCATCTGTTTAATCAAATGTATTATCCACTGAACCAGGAATATTGGCTAATGAACCAGGAAGATCTTCTAATGAGTCAAGCATATCACCTGCTGAAAATATTTCCAAGTTTCATTCATTCTCCAGCTGTGTTTCATATTCTAAAGGCAAGGGGTTTAATTTGACTTTTGGTTGCAGCCCCAACCGAGCCTTACCTGTTTTGTGGCCAGTCTTGATCAGAAATGCACTATGTGCTTATGTTATGGAGGAGGAAACAAGGGCTAGAAATTTGATTGGCCACCTATAGTGAACTTCTCATACACTTGCTGCCATCAGGAATAATTTATTACCAGGAAATGGAAGGTTGCCAGTTTCATTGATTTTGTAATATAATACCTGGTACTCTATTCTTGATAAGGTTTAAATATATGCAGAGAAAAGATATATAAATAAATTAATGATTACATGAATAAACAAATGTTTTTAAAATGTAGTCTTGTAGACTTTTATTTGCAAGTCTGACAGACTGTCAAGACCAACTCTACTTTCTTAAAGAACTGCAGAAATCTGCCACTGACTTCTTTACCTCTGTGGAATGATCACGGTTATTGTTGGTTATAGTTACATCTTCAGTAACTGTGGCTGATTTATCAGACTGAGGATTTGAAATACATAGATTATAAGGTTTTCATTTTTTGCTTTAGAGGAGACAAAGGGTTTTTACAATCCTGCTGCAAACCTGAGATGGAGAAGGTGCTCTCACCCATACAGTTAGCCATCTAGATCACGTTGTCTAGTTATAAAAAGAGGTCCATAGAGCACCCCTCTGCCCTCAGAGACAAACTGGGTTTCCATACCCTCACATCACAGAGGAAGTTGGGAGAACAGGGGCCATACTGAGCCCTGCTCCATACTAAATATTATACTGTGTTACATAAATTAGCTCACTTAATCCTCTAAACAACCTTGTGAAATAAGAATTACTAATTAATTTTACAAAGAAAGAAGTGAGTTTGGGGTGGGGGAAAAGGTTACGTAAATTGTTCAAGATTACATAGTCTAATAATGCTGGAATTGATATTTGAACATAGTCTGACTTCATGTTATTTTTGCTTTTCCAAATTGCTCTTTAGCCCTTGAGGATTCCAATGATAGAAAAACACCTACAGAAGAGTGAGAGAAAGCAAAACTTGAATACAGGTTCATCTTTGTTAAGCAAAAGTCACATTGGCAGTGAACGAGAAATGTTACTGCTACCCAAGTCACCTAGTGGGTTGCTTAGGCTTTGTCAAAAATTATAGCAATTTGGGCAGTGCCTGTGGCTCAACGGAGTAGGGTGCCAGGCCCATATGCTGGAGGTGGTGGGTTCAAACCCAGCCCCAGCCAAAATAAATAAATAAAACTATAAAAAAAAATTATACCAATTTCCAAATACCTGAGGATTTGCTGAGAAGCCTAGAGTCCATTCTGCTGTTGGACTTTTCTCTTTGCCTTATGCCAAGGGGGAGCAATTTTCCTAGTTACCTGAATGGCTACAAATCCCATGATAATTACTACTACCACTAATAATAACACCACTAGCAGCTAACATTTACTCAGTGCCCACTATGCCATGAATTGAATTGACTTTCTTTTAATTCATGTTTTCATTTTGTTTCTGCTACCTTCCTTTGCTTTTAACCTATCTATATTTTTATATCTGACATGGGTATTTTGTAGATAGCATATATTTACTTCTTCCCTTTTTATCCAGTCTGAAAATCTTTGCCCTTCAATTGTGATGTTTAGGCCATTTATATCCAATGTAAATGTTGATATAGTTATATTTAAATACACAATCTTGACAGTTGTTATCTACTTGTCCATCTATTATTTGTTACCTTTCTTCTATTTTTCTGCCTACTTTTGAATTTAATATTTGTTGTAATTCCATTTTATTTTCACTTGACTTTTTAATAATATCTGTTTTCAAATTTTTTTGTTGTTGTTTTCTACTGGTTGCTTCATGGTTCACAATATTTCTATAACTTATTATATTTATTTTAAAATGTTATACTACTTCACATAAGCCTAAGAACATTTTATAGTCTTCATCTGCTATTTTTTTTTTTATCTAATTCTTTGTCCTATTATTTTTGGATGCGTTATTTCTACATATGCTATAACTCACAAAAGTGCATTCTTTTTGCTTTAGGCAATCAGTTTTCTTTTCAAGTGAATGAAATAAGAAAATTAAAGTTCCTTTATAATGTACTTTCATTTTTTACTGTCTCTTACACTCTTCATTTCTTTGTGTAGGGCCATATTTGCCATTTGGTATCATGATCCTTCTGTGTAAGAACTTCCTTTAATATTAATATTTCTTGCAGCGCACTTATGTTTTCAATGTGACATTTTTGCTTTCATTTGTCTCAAAAAGCCAACTTTTTGCATTAATTTTCAAAAGATATTTTTGCTGGGCATAATTCTTCACTGATTATTTCGGTTACATGTCTAATTAGTTACTGAGAGAATAATTTTAAAATTTCTAGTGAAGATTGTGGATTTGTCATTTTTACTTTATTCTCTCTCTCTCTCTCTCTCTCTCTCTATCTATCTCTCTCTCTATATATATATATATAGCTTTATGATTAGCTATTAGGTGCATGTTCATTGAAGATTGCTATGTTGTATGGTAAATTGATCCCATAAATCGACCTTTTATTTTTAGAAAATACTTTTCTCTGCCTCTAGTAATTCTCTTCAACATGAAACCTCCTTTATCTTATATTAATAGAGACATATCAGCCTTCACATGTACAGTGTTTGCATGGTGTACTAGTATCCATTGCTATATCATAACATAACCACACATGCAGCAACTTATAACTAAGCATGTTGATTATTCAGTTTCTGTGGGTCAAAAGTCTAGCCATGGGTTAGATGAGTTCTCTGAAAGGTTTTGGCCAAGATTATTGCTCAGGAGTTTCATTGACTATATTGACTAAGGGACATCATCTTCTAGTCCCACAGAACATAAGGATCTAAA
Organism: Arctocebus calabarensis; assembly: GCA_963573935.1. Lineage (NCBI taxonomy): Eukaryota > Metazoa > Chordata > Mammalia > Primates > Lorisidae > Arctocebus > Arctocebus calabarensis. The sequence continues at coordinate 14,032 of CAUYON010151576.1, read as the reverse complement.
TTTTGGCTCACAGCCACATGAGCTTAGAAGTGGAGACTTTCTCAGTCAAACCTTGAGATGAGAACACAGCCCTAGCCAATAATTGTATTTGCAACCTTGCACAGAACTGCTCTAAGCCATGACCAGACTCCTGACCCATAGAAGCTGTGACTAATCAGTGTGCTTTGTTTTACATCATTCAGGGTGTGGTAATACTGTTATGTAGCAATAGATAGCTAATACACCTTATTGCAAGCACTAAGCACTGGAAGCTGATGTGGCTCTATTAATATCAGATAAAGTAGCTTTCAATTTGAAGAGAATCACCAGAAGCAGAGAAAAATCATTCCTAAAGTTAAGAGAAAGTAGAAGCTGACGGAAATAATGATTACACCATGTGTTAGTCACTCTCAGCTCCTAGCCGATTGCTGTGGAGGGGTCCCTCAGTTCTTTGCTATGTGACAAACCTCCCCAGTATGCTTCCTTGTTCCATCAGAGCCTGAAAAACAAAGTTATCTTAACAAGATAAATGTTGCAATAGTATACCTCGTAATCATGGAGTCACATCTCATCATTTTTGGAATATTCTGTTGACTTGAAGCATGTCATTGGTCCTGTTAAAACTCAGGGAAGGGGTTTGCCAAGGGTATAAATATCAGAAGTCACAAATCAACTTAGATTAGAATCTTGATCATATATAATCTACATTGTTCCAACCCTTTACTTTCAAACTGTGACTTTGTATTTAAAGTGTGCTACTTAAAAACACCACATGGTTCACTCTTTCTTTGTTATCCAGCCTTGCAATCTGTACCTTTTACTTGGGGTGTTTAAACAATTTTAATTTAATGTAACTATTGATATTTTTGTATTTAAGTCTATTGTGTGTGTGTATGTGTGTTTTAAATTTGTTCTATTTGCTTTCTGTTACCCAATTCCCACTTTCCTATCTTTTCTTTTTAGGTGTTTTAGGTGAATAAAATAGCATTTTAAGTTTTCCATTTTATCTCCTCTATTACTTTTTCTTTTATTATACTTCTTTGTGTTATTTGTATGTATGAACGTATGGTTGTGTAAGAAATTTCAATGTATCTCTTTAATTTATCAGAGTCTATCTTTAAAAAAAATATTCTACTAAAATAGAATTCACTTCTAAAATAATGTGAAAACCTTGGAAAAATATTCTTCCAACCACCATTTCCCTACTTTTGTGTTCCTCTTGTCATATATTATACTTTTACATAGATTACACTCCCATAATATATTGTTATAATTTTTACTTTAAATAGTCAACCATATGATATATGGGCATATTTCTAATTTCTAGTGTTTTTCATCCCTTCCTGCAGAAACAGGTTTTTATCTGATGTCATTTCTCTTCAGCTTAAAGAGCTTCTTTGGGATTTTTTATCATGCACATCTGCTAAAGCCAAAGTATCTAATCTTTTTTTTTAATTTTTTTTTTTTTGTTGTTGAACTTGTCTTTATTTTACCTATATTTTTGAAGGATATTTTTTCCGCATATGGAATTCTCAGTTTGCAGTTTTTGTTTTCTTTTTTCTATCAGTGCTCTGAAGATGTGTTTCCATTGTATTCTGGCCTACATTATTTCTGATAAGAGGGAAGCTATCATTCTTATTTTTTTCATGTAAATATGTCTTTTTATTTTCTGCCTGCTTTCAAAGTGTGTTTAAATGTGGTTTTCTTCATATTTTTTTCTGCTTAGAGAGTTCACTAAACTACTTGTTCATGTTTTTTTTTCCCCTCATTCATTTTGGAAATTCCATAGCCTCTTCAAACATTTCTTTTACCTCATTTTTTCCCCCTCTCTTTTCTTTCTGGCGTTCTAGTTACATGAATGATAGCTCATTTAACAATGAGCCATCAAACTCAAATGCTCTATTCTTTTTTAATAACTCCTTTCTTTACATGTTTTATTTTGGATAATTTTTCTATCCAAAAGATAGAATGATGAATTGACATGTCATCAAATTCACTGGTTATTCTCTCTGGTCTTGCCTGTTTATAAAGAATTAAAAGAATTCTTCATTTATTCCATTGTATTTTTCTTTCCTAGCATTTTCATTTGGTTTGACATTTTCACAGAAAATATAAATGTTGCTACTAACTTTCCCCTTCTGCACTTTCATGTTGTCCACTTTCTTTATAAAATTATATAACATATTGATCATATAATAATATCAAAGGCAAAACCTCACTATCTGTTCATCTCTGCGCCTACTTCTGTTGCCTCGTCCCTCTTGGGATAATAGGCCACATTTTCTTGGTTCTTGTGCATCTTGTGCAGTATTTTTTTTTTTAATTTTGAGATAATTTGGAGAAAAGTCACAATAGGAGTAGAAAGACTCCTAATATATTTTTTTCCTAGATCACCCTGGTATTAACATATTAATGGTACAATGATCAAAATTGAAAAGTCACAATAGGAGTAGAAAGACTCCTAATATATTTTTTTCCTAGATCACCCTGATATTAACATATTAATGGTACAAGAAATTATTATTGATACAATACTATAAATTAAACTAGTCTTCACTCAAATTTTCCTCATTTTTCCACTAATGTCTTTTTTCATTTCCAGAATCCAGTAAAATAATCACATTGTATTTAGTTGTCTTCTCCTCCAATCTGTGAAAGTTCCCAAGTCTTTACTTGCCATTTGTGGCCTTGACATTTTCTATCATAATTTTTCATTGAACATAAGAAATTATGGGTAAAAATATAGTAGAAGGTCTTGATGCCAAAATCTGGAATGGTCAAAGTTCTTGAGAGAATGAGAACCAATAAAGTACATATATAGAACTGCCCCATGCAATTATGGAGACTGAGAAGTCCCAAGATCTGCAGTCTGCAAGCCAGACATCTAGGAGAGACCACAGTAGTTCCAGTTAGAGTCCAAAGGCCTGAGAACCAGGACCACCAGTAGTGCAAAGTCTAGTCTGGAAGCCAGCAGTCTCAAGACCCGAGATGTTTCAGTCTGAGACTAAAGACCAAAGAAGACCCATGTCCTACCACAAGCAGTTAGATAGGAGGAGTTCCCTCTTCCTCAGTCTTTTTATTCATATCTTCAATTGATTAGATGAGGCCACATTAGGGAGAGCAATTTGCTTTACTTAGCTACATATTCAAATGTTATTATCATCTAGAAACAGACATACCTAGAAAAACGGTTGGTCAAATGTCTGGGTGCTCTATGGCCCAGTCAAGCTGACAAATACAATTGACCATCACGCCTCAGGAATATTAACCATTATGGTCCAAGAATGGAACATCCTCTTTTACTGGCAAGATTTTGGAGTTTAGGATCTGTGTCAATCCAGTTTATAGTTGAGCTACATCAGGGCTTTTTTTGTTGCTTTTATTAGAGTTAACAGGACTTGGAGTCTGAATGCCTGAAGGGTTTGGGTCAATCCTCTTGCTCTTTAGATTTCAGTGGACTCCACTGGTCTACATTACAAAAAGATTTTCATAACTCTCTTGACCTTACTCCCAATATTCTGCATGATCACTTAACGAAGGCCAAAGGAAAAGAGTTAGTAAGTAGGTTCATACTCCTTTTATTTCTAGTGCTCCTATGGATTCAAAATCAGAATTCCAACCTGTTTTTGACCTTTAAAATTTCATTGAATTTTCAGCTGTTTTCTTCTTATATGTGTCTGTGGCAACTTCCTCCTCCTGCCACTGTTTCATGATCAATATCATCAGGGTCTCTTGTCTCTTAGGAGTGCCATGCAAGCTTTGAAATTTTAGTTCATTGGTTTATTTATTGTTGAGATTTTTTGTATTGTTTTTGTTGTTTGTGTATGTGTGTGTGAAAATTTGACTCTTTGTCTTAAAAAGTGTGATTTTGCAAGTTATCAAGCTTTTCCTTCTTATTAGAGTACTACCAATATTTTCTTATGATTTTCTCCATCTCACATAGAATTTAAAATCAACCCTCATTGTCTTAAACCTCTGAATTTTTTTTTAAACAACAGAATTGTCTGGAATATTCTAACTGACCCATTGGAGGTTTACACTTTTCTTTTAATCCTTGATACCTGTAACTCCTTTATCCATTGATCTGATTTCTCCTCTACCTTCCGTCAGCAAAAATCAGTTCTTTTACCAGCTTCTATAAGAAATCAACTCATACCGAACTTTTTGTGGGACTTCACTAATAATTTAAGTCATTGTTGTGAAAAAAGTCATTCTATAGAACTTTGACCCTGCATGGTCTTTCCTTCTGCGTTCTTCTCCTTTTCTCTTCTCTCTGCTTTCCATTCTCTTCCTCCTGACTTCATTCTTAAGATTCCTTTATGTTATTTCTCTGTTATGCAGAAAAATACATTTTTTCATCATTGTTTCCATACTGGCATCCTAAGGAATTCAGTAAAACAAAGTTCCTTCCATGTAAGGATCTATTCTCTTAAGGAAGCAATTGAATTTATAATCACAAATCTCCTTATAAGAGAAATGGATGTCTGTATTATAAAGGACTCTTAAGACCCCTATATAGAAACATAGGTGAGAGGAAAGGAAACAGGTTGCGAAGAAACCCAGTATCGATTACATAACTCCTATAAATTCAAAGATAATGGTAATATCCCTGAATATTTATTTAACATTTATTATTTGCCAGGCAATCCACTGTGCACTTATATGAATTATGTAATTTAATATTACCTATGAGATAGATTCTATTATCATCTCCATTTTATAGATGAGAAAAATCAAGACTGGGAAAGGTTAGGTTACTTGCACAAAGTCATCTGACTGGTGATTAGAATGCAGAGGAGGAATTGAACTCTGGCTGGTCTGACTCAGGAAGCTAAGAGCTTAAACAACACAAAATGCCAAGATCTTTTTGCATGCTCATTCACAACGTTCTCACTCCTGAAATGTAGGTACTTTTACCTCCTCATTTTACAATAGAGAAAACTCAGAGGCTGCAAAACCAATTTGTTCTTGGTCCACATCCAGTTAAGTGTCAGAGAGCCAGGAGGAGACAATTCTGTGTACCTGTTAAGGTTCTCTCCTTCGCACAGCACTGCGGACACTGTGGCTGGGTGGTGTTTACATAGCGGGTGGTCACACTGTCTCACCAGGAGGGAGAGCAGATTTTGTACCATGTGGGGAGAGGTCGCAGATTCTGGGCTCGGTCCCATAGACTCAAGTCTATGGTTTCCTAGTCCCTATAAGCTTTAATTTCCCTCAAAGCAATAGCCTCTTTTTATTTAATCTGAAAGTTAGTGGGCAGTTCTCATTCCCTTGTGACCCTCTGGGGACAGATTGTCTGTAGACAATCGCCTTGGATAGCAGTTGCAATATCCAGTTGAGCAAGAGACACAATAGCATGTGACTAAGTCAGTATCAGGCCTGTTTAGGCTAAAGTAACCCTGGACCAGATCAGCAACTGAGAATCAGTGGCTGAATCTGCAGTGACAGCCGGTGAAGAAATAGAGATACCTTGACTGGAATCAGCAGAACATCTGGCAAACCTGGCCCATTGCTCCATAATTAATCTTGGTGTTGAATCTAATGACACAATGGGATTGAGAAATTGAACAATTTGATTGGACACATTTTGATAGTTTAATTTTCAATAACACATGGTCAGAGCTTGTTCGCATAATTACTAAATAGATTAATATGCCAATATCTCTGACCAGCTGGAAGGGAAAGATTTAGGCCTTCAAAGAACTCTGACGGGCCTTTAAATTAAAGTTGATGTTCTGGAGAGAATGAGGGTGCAGGCCACCTGAGAACATGAAGTGGAATTGAGCCTAGTGATGAAGGCCTTGAAAACAGCAATTTTATTATTACCTTTAAAAATAAACCTTTCATGAGTTGCCTGCCTATAAAATGTCAATTTGTCTGCAGAGCCATGAGTTATAGGATCCTGGTCATCCTTCCCCCAGGTGTGTGTAATCACTAGTGCTCTGCTCATGTTCATGGTCAAGAAAAACCGTATGAATGAGTCAATCATAGTAGGGAACACAAGACAGTGCAAATCATCTCCTGAGCATGTGGGCCTGTCTTTCAGGCTGATTCCGACACAAGTCAGCTGTAATCAATTACAAGAACAGAAAGGGGGAAGCTAAGTGTCTCACACTTAGAATCTGCAGTCTCTGATCAGTTGCACACGGGAGCCAGGAAGTTGATATTCTTTTCTCTTGTTGAAAGAAGAGGGTAATGGTTTGTCACTGAGGGGGGTTAGGTTGAGAACCAAGGCAGGTACAGTGAGACAGTAAAGCTAGCAAGCTGACTCTTGTAGTCAGACTGCCTGGGCTCAATGATCAGCAGGGATAAGTAACAATGACGAGCCTCAGTTTTCTCATCTGTAAAATGGGATATTTGTAGTGCGTATGTCATTGTTATCCCCATAAAGTGCTTAGAACATCAAGCAATGCACAATAAGCCTTACTAAGTGTTATTCAGGTTAAATGGACATGGTTTAGATGAAAGCTGTGGACTATTTGGGGTTATAGGCTAGATGGAGGTAGGGTTATGTGAGGGGTGATGTCTTTTAGTGGAAAGATGAAGTGGGGTGGTAGATTTATATGAGCAGAGACTTATCTCAGAGAAAGTAGATCTGCATTTGGAAGAGAGTATTCAGGAAATAGGAATCAAAACTAGGGCAGGATCAGAGTTACTTGCGCCTCTCATGCAGAGTGCCTCCTTTGTTCAGAGTCATGTATTTAGGACTCAGATTGCTCCAACAATGTCTGCTCATTGAAAGTTAGTGGTCAGTTATCAGGGGATCTGGTGAGGGCAAGAAGAGACAGTGGGCAACTTGAGGAAAAAGACTGGTTCTTATTTATATAACCAGTGACTGGTATACAGCATGATGTCAATAATTCTTTGGTTGATGAACTAGTATCCATCACTGCCTGGCTTTATTCCCCTTCCCTGTTCACTGGAAGGAGGCGTGAACCCAGGAATTGGGAATTCCTAATTGTTGCCTAAGGAATGACATCAGTTATTCAGACAGACAGACTGTCCAGACATCCGTAACAAGCATGTTTTCTAAGCTGGCCCTCTCCCCCTGCAGCCTAAGCATTTATACCCTAACCCCATGAAAGCACATTCTTGCTTTGACTTAGTGACACCTGCTTGCCTTGAAGAGGAGGGAGAGTGAAAATGTCTCCAGGAACTGTGGCCTCCCTTGGGGTCCATGAGAAGGGCTGAGACAGCGTTCCCAGTCCGAGTCAAGCTGTCAGCAGCAGGCAGGACTGTTTTCCTCTCTCTGTCCCTTATCTCTTGGCCCTTAAGGCTAGAACTGCTCAGCACTCAAGAGTGTTGTGGATACTTGAAAAAGCTTTCATGGGAAAATGGCAAAAAAGTAGAAACAAAATTAGAGGGAGAATGAGGCTACCAGAAAGAAAGATGTGTACCACCACTCCGCTCTTGCCTGTGGTCTTCCCCTGCCTCCCCCCACCCTCCATCAGCTCCCCCTTTCTCTAGTTTTCTTGCATATGCCTTAGAAATCAGAGACTGTCATCAAGGCCATTAGCAATGCCTATTCTGGGGATGTACAGTACAAAGCCTAAACCTGGTATTTACTGATGACTGACAAGTGAAACATTTTAGCTGTCTGGGTGGGGATGTGACAGAAAGCCTAGAGAAAGTCTGCTCCCTGTCTTCCATTTGTTAATTCTAAGAAAAAATGTTTTAAGTGAATTTTGTGCTTGAGGAAAGGGATATGATTGGCAGGCCCTGAGGTGGGGTATACCCCTTGAAAGAGATGGTTCTGAAATAGGGGCTGTCTCTTAAGAACCACTTATTATCTGCCAGGTCTTTCATTTCAGCATCACCTGTTCAAGGCCTTGGCAGTGTATAATAATAATAACAATAATGGGGTGGAGGTTGATAGCCCTTGTTACTGCCTCTGAGGAGGTCAGGCTCCATGGGTTATCTGTCTCTGGGGAAAGGATTTACTTCATGGATTTCCACCTATCTGTGAGAAGAGGGCAGAGTTATTTTCTTCCCCTGGCAGGAAAGTCAATCCTCTTCTACTAGTTATTGATTTATTGAGCAGCTACTATATGTGAGATGCTGGGCCCTATGCTAAGTCAATGGAGGGTCTACACTAAGCCTTGGAGATGTGGCTCAAAGCTTAGGACATAATGCAGAAGGAAGGAAAGGGGGACAAATGTGTGAGCAGGAGTATAGGGCAGTGCTAGACTCTGGAATCGAGAGAGTACGGGCTTTGAGTCCCAGTTTGTCACTTACCAGGCATGGGGTAGCTTATGGCCTCTAAGCCTTAGTCTTCTCAATGAGAAAGTGGGCGTAGTCATAGCTACTTGGTAGAGGTAATGTACATAATGCATTTGCCAAAGAGTCGTTGCTTAGTAAATGCAGTGCTGTTACTGTGTATACCATATGCCGATTCAGTTCAGAAAGTTTGTTAGAAAATCTAGCCTTCTGCTCCAAGAAATATCCCTCTCTTGCAGCTTTCATAGGACTCTAAGTGCTGCCCACTGCACACAGGGCGAGTGACCCCATCTCCGAGGTCTGCCGCTGCCGCTCCGTGAAATACCCAATGTCTATGTTATTTGTTGATAGAGTTATTAGGTCTGCCTCACGTTCCTCTTGCCAGAGAGAGGAAGTGATTCATTAATATTTATTCATTTTGATTTGTTTTGTTTTTCCTTTTTCAAAAACCCATTTCAGGATTTATGAACTAATTTTGTAGAATGCATAACTCGCGCTTTCTGTGTTTGGGCAGCCTACATTGCCTGTAGCTAAAGCCTTTCTGGGGTGTTGAGGGTCAGGGTCATTACATGTTCAGCCAGTCTCCGTTTAATCAAATCCCTGTACAGAGGCATTTAGGTAAGGCTTTGGCTTCTCTGCATTATGAACCTCTATGTTATCTTGCTGTCGCTGGAACAGCCAACCCCTTCCTACCCCCTATTCTCCCAAAGCTCTTTTCGAGGTGTCCTCCCTGCTGAGGAGTAGCAGCAGGCCCTAGCTCAGAGCAGGCACTCACAGCCTCCTTTGGCCTTGCTTGTTTCTGGGAGATAAAGGCATTTGTGCCAGAAATAGTGAAGCTGGACCTACAGCTAGTTGTTTCTGTTTCACTTTCACCTGCCAACAGCCCTCAAATAGCCAGATGGGCAAGTCCATAAGCAGACTGGCTCCTAGCCTCGATGGGAGACCTCTCCTTTCTCCTTGCAGCTGTGCAGAACTCCAGGACCTCTGAATCAGAGTGGGACCTCTGTGTGAGGCCAACCTCCAGGCGTGCGGGCATGTTGCACATCCAGAAGTCTGCTCCAAATCACACCCCATCGCCTGCTCCTGGCTGAGCTGCTGTCTCCTAAGAACGGCCTCTGTTGTCAATGCCGTCATGCAGGTAGCATGGCGCCACTTTCTGCTGTGTCTTCAGTTGGATGAGACAGAGTCTGATTTGGGGAAGGGAGAGCACGTTCAGCATCAATAGAACAGGTGCTTTTCAACCTACACTTGCACATCCTCGGGAGCTTGTACATGCTAGAGCCAGCACTGAGCCTGTGTGAGGTTCATCTGAGGGTAAGTTAAAGTGGAGTCTGTCAGCCCGCACAAAAGGATGGAAGGGGATTTGGCGTTTCTATAGCAATTATGGGGGGAGAATATTGCTGACAAAAATAAAACCTGAAAATGTGCCCTTGACATGTGACTGCTTTATTCTCTGCTCTCAGCTAGGAAAAGAAGATAGTTTGCTGGGTTTTATTCAGGTTATCTGGAAAGGGAGGCAAACTGACAGACAGGCAGAGACAGACACAATGAGACACAGAAGCAGAGTTGAAGTTCAGGAAGAGAAAAAAATTGTAAGTGGACAATGAGCCCAGAGGTTGCAAGCCCTCCACCCCCAGCCCTTTCTGACTTGTTAGAGAGAAGTTGCAGTTTAGAAGATGCCATCACCTCTGTGGCCGGACCTACATCTCCTGGTATGGCTTGCTTTCTTTTTTAACTTAGTAGAGTTACTGGAACCAGTCAAAAGGCTCCTGAAGCCTGGTGCTCCTGAGCGTGGTGCTCTGGGATTGCCTCCTGCAAGATCCAATACAACAGTGTTGCCCAAGTTGGCAGCCAAGCGTGGATAGACTCAGGGTTGCTCTTTACCCCTTTTGCATTCTTAAAACTGGCGGGCATACAGAAAAAAGACCCCAATTTCTGTTTCAACACATTGCCCCACTAGAAAAGCAATTTTTTGCCCCTGGGGCTACGGTGTTTTATTACAAAAATGGAATAAAAACTTCAAAAACAAAACGATCCTTTCTAATTTAGTGAAAAAATTGTTTTTTGTTTTCTTTGTGTAAGTTACATGTTATAACTCTTTGTGTGAGTTATATGTTTTGATTGACAGTGAAAACAATGACCAGAGATTTCACAGCACAGAGGTTATGCTTTAGCCCTTCCCCTCTATTCACCAGCTCTTTATCTTTGAAGCCCTGGGTTCAAAACTACCATGAGTTAAATACAACTCACATGACATTTCATGTGTTAACTAATGCATATTCTATCAGCAAGTCCTGTCTAGGTATTTCCTAGTGTATTTAATACTCTGTGACTAATTGGGAAGGACAAGGTGTATGATTCTCATCCTAAGGGAATTTTCTGGTTACTGCAGGACAAAAGGAAATTCATGAAACAGTATGAATATTCTGTTATGAAATGATATCAGTATACCAAGGAATATTGTGTAAAAGAAGGGCTCCATAGAGGTGATGAGGTTTGCACTAGGCCTTAAAGGACAGAAAGAATTGGGAAAGGCAAGAAAATACCAACATGTAAAGAGCAATATGGGCCAAGGCATAGAGGTGTGGTTGATACAGGTGAGAATCTGTGTTTCGGGCAGAAGATCAGGAGGCCTGAAGGGGGCCCAATGGTTGGGCTTTTTATCTCTTAGGAAAAAAATTGTTGAGAAGTATAAGGCATAGAGAAGTATTTCCTAAGTGCGTTCTTAAAATCCCAGTCTGGCAACTTGTACCGAGAAGAAAAAAATGGATTTCACATTTAAATAAGCTATATCAATCTTTCCAAGATTCACAATTCCTATTGCATTTTTAGGGATCTGAGAAGTCATACACTAAGGAAACCATTTAACTTAATTTAACATAGAATTTTTCAATCATGTGTCTCTCTCTATTTTTTTCTTTATGTGTAGTATCTGCTACCAAACCTTGGGGCTAGTGTTCCATGACCCACATACTAGAAAACACAGGCACAGGATATCTTGGACTTTGAGCTCAGGTCAGCAGTTCCCCACTGAGCATCTCATTAGGTAATGACAGTGGTCGAACCACTTCACTGCATTGAGCCACCCCTTAGAGGATCGTTGTGATGATGAATTATAAAATGAAATAAGGTATACCAGGTCCTTAGCATAGAACTGCTCCAGAGTTAACACTAAATAGGAGGTGGCCCCTGCCTCCCAGGCTGCAGGCACAGTGGAGTAGCTTCAACTTAATATAGTAGGACATTGGAAGCTACTGAAAAGTCTTAACTAGGGGAGTCCAAGTGAAAGCTCTTTTAATTGATGCTCCTGGCAGTCATGGCAGAATGGACCAGGGGAGAGATGAGGCCTGGTCTATGCAGGTGTAAGTGTACGTTACAGGCAGAGACCACGGGATCCAGCAAACATCCTGTGAGCTGGCCTCTGCAAAGTGAAGGCAGGAGAGTAACAAGGCCAAGATTACCTCCCCACCCCTGGATAGCAAGGCAATTATGCCCCAGCTGTGTCTGATTCTACTGGGTCTAGGAAGCCTGGCCCCTTCTCTTGGGGCTCTGACAGAGTGACAGCCCCCATCTCCCCAGGGGCTGATACATTAAGATCCAGCAGATTGTCTCTGTCTCATTTTCACAGACATTCACAGCTCATCATCAACTTGGCAAGTGACTGACAGGGACCAAGGGTCAGGAGTCTGCCCGCCTCCCTGGTCCCCACCTGCTGCAGTCCAGCTCACCCAACCTCCCATCAGTCACCTGGTGCTGGGGCCACCTAGGTAGAGATAAAGGCAGATGTGTGTTTCTTTTTAGGGGAGGGACTCTCATGGAACACCTCTCTCTTTCCTTCTCTATTTTTTATCTTGAGGACTTTCAAATTCAAAAACAACAAACATTTACTTGCTTTAGAACAGTCGCTCTGCTAGATGCTTTATTTATTCAGCAAACACTGAAGTAGCATTTATGATATACTAGAAAGTACTCTATATGCTTTTCAAATATTATCTCATCCTCCTGAGTTAATTGTACATAAGGTAGTTACAATTATTACTTCCAAGTTACAGATAGAGAAATAGAGGTTCACAGAAGTTAAGAAACTTGCCCAATGTCACACAGCAGTTGAATCATGGAACTGGGATTCTATCCTGGCATCTGGCTTTGCAGCCTACATTTATTACTCTATTTTACTGCCTCTGCCCTTCTAGAGCATCATATTACTGAGGCTTAACAAGGCCCCTCATAGCCCTTCTCTTCCTCCTCCCCTCCTGGAACAAAAGCCCATGCCAAAACTTCATGCCAAACACCCTAGCCCACCAAAGTTCTTCAGCAGGCAGTGAAATTTTTCTACTTTCTACTGCCCCATATTAAAAAAGGTCTCCAACAGCCTTCAGTGCAGAGGCCATCTCTGGCTCTGCCCAGGTGGATCTCTATCAATCACTTTCATTAAACCTGGCCTGAACCTACGCATTCTCTGGTCTCATTTATGGGTCTGAGCTACAGCCGACTTCTCACATATCACAGCACAGCAGGGATATTCTCACACTTAGGAAAACCTGGGCTTGAAGAACAAGGCACTTGAGGCTCGGTGCCTGTGGCTCAGCGGGCTAAGGCGCCAGCCACATACACCTGAGCTGGCAGGTTCAAATCCAGCCTGGGCCCGCCAAACAACAACGGCTGCAACCAAAAAATGGCTGGGCGTTGTGATGGGCGCCTGCAGTTCCAGCTACTTGGGAGGCGGAGGCAAGAGACTTGCTTGAGCCCAGGAATTGGAGGTTGCTGTTTGAGGCTCTGTCTCAAAAAAAAAGTCACTTGCCCAAGGTCTTTTTGAAACTAGGTCTTTTGGCTTCAAGTTTAAGGCTAATTCTCGTCAGGAGAGCTGGTTCTTATCTTCTTGCATAATCTTGATCTAAGAGGGAGGTTTTATGGAGAGAAGCTGGTCCTGTGGGAGTTGAGGTGCAGGTTCAGAGGTATACTTCCAGAGGGGAACTGCACATCTCAAGTTAGGGAGATGGATAAAAATCAGATCCTCTAGACTGAGGACAGCTGGGGATGTTGCAGGAAGACTAGGCCCAATGGAGAGAAAGAGCACCCAAACACCATGTTTATAAGAGGAAGGGCTTTATTCACCAGCTGGGAGCTTACGGCATAGACGAATTCCAAATGGCCGTGCTCCCTGTCTAGCTTGATCTGTCTCTTTTTATCGACAGTCAAGGAGTTCCACCCCACAGGTACTTTTCTCATTGGCCAGTTTGAATCAAGCGGGAGATGCTAGTCCAGCCCCTACAGAACTACAGGATTTCACAGAACTTGGAAATTTCCAAGTTTCAGGAAGTTACAAATCCCTAAGGGCTGAGTCACCATGGAGAGGACCCTGCAAGTGTATCCTTGTGCTCTCCTTGACAAGACCTGTTCTCCCAGACCTCACCCTTCTTGGGTATCCTCTCTCATTCCCCCCTTTTGAGACTCCAATATATCTTAATTTGGGGTCTCAATATCAGCTTGTTTCTGCAGCTGCCGATATTAATTACTTTTTAGCACTGAGGTTTTAAGGACTGTGACTTCTTGGGTTCTCTACTCAGGCCTTAATAGTACTGTGGTGGGGGGCTAATATACATACAAGTTTTTACTTTTCCCTGTGACATTTTCCCCTCCTTTTCCCAAAGTCTAAAAGTCCAATTAAGACAAGTCCCTCGAGGAGTTTCCTCAGGCTTCAGCCGTGCGTTGACCAGCCAGCTTCCAGTATGTGGCTGGAGCAGGGCATGTTGACTGTCCTAAAAGTTACCTTTACTTCCCAAGGGCCAGTGAAGTCCTATTCAGCCAGCTGTGATGACTCCAAGTGAGGATTCCT
>CAUYON010151574.1:0-25876 GCA_963573935.1 Arctocebus calabarensis | reverse complement strand
TTCTAATTTCATGTTTTCCTCCATTGAGCTGATCTTAGTTGCTATCCGGACTCTGAATTCAACTTCTGACATCTCAGCCATTTGCTTATGCAAGGGATCTTGTACTTCATCTACCTTATCATTCCTTGGGGGAGTTGATTTACTCTGGTTATTCATATTGCCAGAGTTTTTCTGTTGATTCTGCCTTGTGATTATTTTTCAATATTGCCTATGACCTTCCACAGAGTTAGGGAGGTGTCTCTCCCAGATCAGACCCTGGCAGAAATGCTCTGTTGTTACTGAATCTTTGTAGGGAGTGACCCTGTGTTTCTAATGATTCTCAAACCCTGCAGGGTGAAGAGCTTAAATGCTCCTCAGCCTGCTTAGAAGACACTTTAAATTGCTAACTTGGGCTAAGCCAAAGCTTCCCCAGGAAAGCGCTATGGCTGGGATCACTCCTTGAGTGGCTATCCACTTACCCAGTGTGCAAAAACTGGTCTCACCCTATGCCCTTGAGGGCTAAGGCTGCAAGGCGTCTCAGTCCCCGCCTTTAGGCTGCTCAGTCACTAGATTACTTGCTCCTGCCCAATGCCTGTTTTGTGACCCTGAGGGTGGAGCTTGCCAGGGAAGTTCTCCCACAATGACTCCACACAGCCCACCACCAAACACTGGCAGCTCCGTCTGGCTTGGTGGCCCAGTCAGGGGCCCCAGGCAACACTCAAAAAACCCCACACTCCTGCCCAGGTTCTCCCAAGGCAGTTCAACCAAGTGCCAAGTCCAAAAGAAACCCAAACGGCTTACAGGCAAGGCCCTTCCAGCCTTCAGTCCCACTGCTGCCCCACCCACAGCCACTGACAGCATCAGACCGAATGAACAGACACAACCACTTGCCCAGTCTCTGCCGCTTTAGCCTTCCTCAGGGTGTCCAGAAGCCTCACGCTGTCTCCCTGTGTCCCCAAAGGAAAGTTTCTGGGCAGATCCTGCCTGGCAGAGATGCCTGAAGTCCTCTCTCCCCAGTCTCACTGTGCCCAGCTGCAAGGAAGCTGTTACTCGTCCGCCATCTTGCTCCGCCCCCCATCAACTCCACAGTGTTAAAGGCTCAATTGTTCCTATGTACTCACTACATGAATAAAAAGAGTAGGACAGGATTGACTGTTCAAACCCATGCCCCAGCAGACTAAAATTTAGAAAAGATATAAGAGACACCACTCAGTCTTCTAATATGGAAAGGGTACAACTTGATAGGAGAAATAAATAAATTAGCTATTACTATAAAACACCCATGAAATATTAAAGTGGTTTTTAACTGAGATACTGTATATCATCACTCATATCAAGTCAATATATGAAATAGAGATAAAATTTTGAAAAATTTAGTTTATACCATAGGGATCATGGTGAAACTCATCTTTTTCCTTTGGTTGGTTTGCTGAAAGATCGACTCACAGTTATGGCAGATTAATAAGAATGTCAGGATCACCACGAAAACTACTCTTAACTTTGATCTGGTTCACTGAAAGATCAACTCACAATTATGGTAGATTAAAATGGGAAAGGTTTATTTCCAAACACCATGTGCATGGGGGAAACCACACGAATGATTTCACAAAGTTTCAGTGATGGTCAGTGACTTTTAAAGATGCCTTTTAGAAGGGAGGAGAGAGAGAACCTACATATTTGTAGCAAGTGGTTGGTGGGGGAGTGGGGAGAGAGTAGATGGGTGGAAACAGATTGATTTGTAAATTAACCTGAGAGACAGGTATTGTGCCTTAAATGACTTTGGAATCAGGTCTATTAGCATGTTAAAGGGAGGGCAGCAGCCTTTTCTGATTCTAAATCAGGTTACTCAGGTTTTATAGAGGAAAGGTAGTGCTTTCTCATCATGAATGGCCTTTTAATTCGATTTTTTTTTTATCCCAAGGAATCACATTAGGGGGTGAAATTTCCTTAGCTCCTTCAAAAGAAAAGTTTATTTCCAAATATTATGCCCATGGGGGGAACCACAAGAATGATTATCCAATGTTCCAACCATGACAGACATCTTAGTAGATGCCTTTTTGAAGAGAGGGACAGAATATAGAGTATGGGTGCAACAGATGGTTGCAAGGGAGGATGAATATGTGGAGGAAACAGAATGACTTGTAAATTAACCTGAGGAATAGCTATCATGTTTTAAATTATTTGGGCCAGGTCTGCCAGCATGCAAGGGTAGATAGGAAGTCCCGTTGCCCTCTTTTGTATCCTGATTAGATCAGTAATTTTATGCAGATAGAGGAAAAACCCTTTCCAATGCTTTCTGATTGTGAATGACCTTTAATTCAAAACATTCTCTGTGTTAAATAGTCATATTTGGGGGTAAAATTTCCTCAGCTTCTTCAATACTACTCTGAAGACGGAACTCAAAGTTATTCTATTTTGTATTCTAGTAAAATAGTTATGAAATAGATGCCAGAATATTCCTTC
This sequence comes from Arctocebus calabarensis, assembly GCA_963573935.1. Lineage (NCBI taxonomy): Eukaryota > Metazoa > Chordata > Mammalia > Primates > Lorisidae > Arctocebus > Arctocebus calabarensis. Next base: position 23,434 of record CAUYON010151574.1, on the reverse strand, counting down.
TTAAACAGAGTAAAGCATAATGTTACTCTTTACTCAGCATTGATTTTGTGCCATAAATGTACATTATCAGTAAATGTCTGGGAAATACAAAAAGGTAAACCTATTGATACAGGGTTTCCCCCTTCAGGGCTGGAGAAAGAGCCCAAGAAAACAGACTTTTCCTCTCTGAGCTGCACTCTCTGAACACAAGCAAAATATGAGAAAAGCAGTTTTTCCAGCTGGGCTTCTTCTGGAGTGGACTCCTGCTGCTTCTGCCTAGAGCTAAAGGGACTACATTCATTTGTTAATATGTTGCAGGAAGACAAGACCCAACGGAGAGAAAGAGCATCCAAACACCATGTTCATAAGAGGAAGGGCTTTATTCACCAGCTAGGAGCTTATGGCATAGAAGAATTCCAAATGGCCATACTCCCCGACTGCTTTGGTCTTTCCTTTTTTATCAAGAGTCAAAAAGTTCTACCCCACAGGTACCCTTCTCATTGGCCAGTTTGAATCAAGCGGGAAATGCTAGTCCAGCCCCTACAGAACTACAGTATTTCACAGAACTTGGAAACTTCCAAGTTCCAGGAAGTTAAGGTTACAAATTCCTAAGGGCTGAGTCACCATGGAGAGAACCCTGCAAGTGTATCCTTGTGGTCTCCTTGAGAAGACCTGTTGTCCCAGACCTCACTCTCCTCAGATATCCTCTTTCAAATACACTCATTCATTCACTAATCAACATTAAGTCTGCCAAGTTCTGACTAAATGTAATTCTCAAGATCTTCTTATATTTGCAAAACAGTACAAAACTCCTAGACAAAAAGACTCATGTGGTGACTCCCGCTTGGATTTCCTCCCTCTGCCCTAGGCTCTGGTGACTTTCATTTTCTTCTATTCTTTTTGACCTAATAAAGCCTATCTTATCATTGATCTCTGTGGTGGTCCATGGAGCCACATTCTTGAATCTCTGAGACCAAAGACTTATTGCAAAAAGAAATCCCCTCAACACTATTACTATGTGCCAGCTTATGAGTATTATATAGTAATAATATAGTATTACTATTTTTAATTTATAGATGATGAAACTGAAGTAGAAATAGGTAAAAGTAATTAATTCATGAGTACTAAGTAATTAATTCTGGTTACTATAAAAGTAATTAATTCTGGTTACTATAAAAGCTAAGATTAAAATAGAACTTTTGGGAGTTACATTTTGTAAGATACTTTAAAACAAAAGCATCAAATGCTCAGTAAATATTATACAAAATTAAGTTTAATTTCACAATGTTTACAATTTAAAAATGTGTTTTTGACTCAGTTTCATATTTTAGTTAGAAACAGACAAAATGGCAAAGTAAAATTCCATTAACTAGTGAAAATTTTAAATCCAAAGTTATAAGTATCATAATTAAAGGCCTTTATGAGGGTGCTACCTGTAGCTCAAAGGAGTAGGGCGCTAGCCTCATATACTGGAGGTAGCAGGTTCAAACCCAGCCCCAGCCAAAAACTGCCAAAAAAAAAAAAAGCCTTTATGAAAATTCAGTAGGCAAAAAGGCAAAGCAAAACAATAATCCAAAACAAACAAACAAACAAAAAAAAAATGAAGAAGCAACAAAACTCTATTCAGTTACTGATTTATTTGTACTGCAGAAAGAGTTACGGAGTTTTCTTAATTTAATATTATTTTAGAAAATAATTTCCATTTATTTACAATCAATCAATCATAATGATACCAGAATTTCTTCCTCAGTAGGTCCTTAGTCTCGGGGATTCAGAGTATGAACCTGTGGACCCCAGATCAGTGGTAAAACAGGATTTTTATTTGACAGAAAGGAAGATAGAAAGAGTGAAAAGTACTAGAGCTTTGAGCAAAGGGGAAGACATAAGTTGGAAATTTTCTCTCTTTGACTCTTGGTCTAGGGGGTCTATGTTACATTTTGGCCGGGACTTGGTAGCTTGAAAAACATCTTTTCAAAGTTAATGAGTGCATTAACAAATGAATGAATGTAGTCCCTCCTCCCCTAGGGCAAGGTTATCAGGTCCTTACATTTTTTGTCTCCCAGAGGGATTAGGGTATATGCTCTCTATTCAAGGTGGAACTACCCCCAAATGACTTAGGCTGCTTTGTTTATGATCTTGCTAGAGCCCAGAAGGTATGGCCTGGAAAAGGCATCCTGTTTGGGCCTGGAAATGGGGGTCTGATTTATGAGCTTACCTGGGCCTACAGAATGGGTGGGTCCCTGTCTATCCCTGAGTGAAGGAATCCTGTATCAGTAATGTATTATTTTTATGTAATATTTAGAGGTCATAGAAAATATGAAAGCATATATATTTCCCAAAATTTAGTACTTAAATTATCCATGATGCTTCCTAAATAAATATATTTCTGTTCTTTAATGATGGAGGCCAAAAAATGATTAAATTCCTTTAAAATTATAATTTAATTTTCTATTTTCAACTTCTTAAACTTAAGCTTTAAAATTTGATTTATTTTTCTATTTTATAAAATAACAATGGTGCTAATTTTAGAACAAAGAAAAAGCCACATCTGTAGCAATAAACTATTCTTATTAATTTTAATTTATTTATAAATTGACTTAATAATCTTTATTAGGGGAAAATAAAATACCAAATTTACAGTGAACTCTCTTCATGAACCAATATTATTTTTGGAATGGTTGATTCAGAACTAAACTCACTCTCCCATAATTTCATTAAAAAAATTACGAACAAAATCACTAACATCCAACATTTCAGAACACTGTAAGCTAACCAATGTCACAAAATATGCCAAAATTACCTATTCAAAGTAAATTATGGAGATTTAATAAAGCAGGGGGTCTAAAATGTTTTGACTTAGAACTACTCTTAATCTCCTTTCTTACCAAATAAGTGGTATGGTGCCCTTTATCAAGAAGCCTTGAAGCATAAGGAAAGAACAGACTTAGTTTGGAGATATATTAGAATCATGCTTCTCAGAGTGCAATTAATATTTTAATTAATATGGGTATTGCACTCAGATTTGATTCAGTGTCAGTACACTAAAAAAAAAATCCTTTCCCCAGGGCACTAGTGAAACAAAAGCAATATGTTGGCAATATTGAAGCTGCCAAAGGTTGTGATTAAAGTTGGGATAAACAAGATCCTGGAAAACTAGATAATCATAAGGGACTTTGAAAAACTTTATTATGTTCCTGTGTATTTAACAGAAATTGCACATGTATAAGAAAAATTCTGTAAAAGAAAGCAGCTCCATTTTATCACTGCTGATAGATAACCTTGAAGCTCTGCATGAAGAGGAAGTAAAGTAAAAGTAGAATAATTCCAACAGGATCAATATGTTAATTAACACATCTTAGTTCAACTGATGAAAATAGAAAAAACATCTTGAAAGCAGCAAGAGAAAATGATTTTTTACATTCAAGAATCCCCCCATTAAAATTAACAGCTAACTGCTTATCAGAAATCAGGGAGATTAGAAGACAATAGGGTAATCTGCTCAAAGCATCTCAGTCTGTCAACTGAGCATTCTATATCCAGTCAAACTCTTTCTCAAAACTGAAGAACTTAAGACATTCCCAAGTAAATAAAAACTGAGAGAATATCTTTCTTGTAGACCTTCCCTACTAAATGCTAAAAGGAGTTATTTAGGCTGAAATTAAAACAATCAATCAACAAAAGAAAAACTACATGATATCTCAAACTCATAGCTAGAAATAAAGTGCACCATTAAAGTAACTACATGCAGGGATAAATAGAAAAGCCTTTCCTTATTTTGCTTTAAAAAATAGCTACTAAAATCCAACAATTATAAAACAGTGTTGAGAGGATTGTAGTGTATAACAATGCTGTTATTTGTACAGCATTAGCAAAACAAATGGAGGAGAGGAAACAGATTTATTGGAGCATATTTTGTTTACTATCAAAATTTTGTGTTGGTCTGAACTGGTCTTTTAAAAATTAAGATGCCAATTCTAATACCCAGAGAAACCACTAAAAAAATATTCAGGGTAATTAATATGGTATTCTATAAAATATTTATTTAATATGAAAATGATAGTAATAGAGAAATGAGAAGCATGGAAATATATAGCAAAATAAATGTAAATCCATCATATCTAATCAAAAGGCAGAGATATGCATAATAAATTTAAAAAATCATAATCCAAATATATGATCCATCTAGAGTGAAGCATTAAAATCAAAGAATGAATACACTGAAAGCAAAGGATGAAAAATATATATCATGCAATCAGTAAAAGAAAAAAGAAATAAATGACTGGTTATATCAATATTTAACAAAATAGGGTGGCACCTGTGACTCAAAGAGTAGGTCACCAGCCTCCTATGCCAGAGGTGGCAGGTTCAAACACCCAGCCCCAGCCATAAACTGCAAAAAACAAAGAAAAAAAATATTCAACAAAATATATGTTAAAATGAAAGATAGTACTAGTGACAAAGAACATCATTTTATGATGAAAAGAAGGTAAATGCTTCAGGAAGACAAAACAATTATAAGTGTATTCAACAAAGCCCAAAATTCTATTATCAAAATATAGAATTGGGAGAAAGAGAGATAATTGAACAAAAATGTTAGAGACTTCAATACTCATTTTCACTATTAGACAGAATAAGTAAGCAGAAGATCAACACAAAAGAGAAGCCTTTAATAACCAAAGTGGTCACACCCCCTCCCAGAAGTAGAATAGACCTCCACATACTCAAATTTAGTTCAGACATTGAGACTGATAACACCACATCTACACAAAAAGAATATGAAAAAGATCGTCTTAAAATGTAAATATTTTTGTATTTTTTTCATTTTCTTGATCTTTTGGAGGTTCTTTGCCATTTTCAGTTAATTCATATGACCTCTTTATTTATAATCGAAAGTAATTAAAACTTTGTATTATCTATAACAAATCTCTCTCTCTCTCTCCTGTGTTAACCATAGAGAAATGACTGCATTTATGTAGTCAAATCAATATATTCATGTATGAGCTCTGTCTTGAATTTACTTATGTTAATCTATTCCCCTGGGTTCATACATTTAACTGCCTATTTGTTATCTACATTGAATATGTCACAAATACCTCTATTGTTTCTATGGTATTTATCAGGCTTACCTGTTTCGGGAACCCTTGACCCTTTCGGAGACAATTATTTCTCTACTTTTGCATCAGTTACCAAGTTAGTTTGATCTTAATCCAGCCAATGACTGCAAAAATAAATTGCACATGAAAATAATCAGACATGTGCTTTATCCCTTGCCCCTAGTGCCGTACTTATATCCTAACCCAGGGCTTCTATAATGTGGCTGATGCATGTGTCAATAGTGCCCATAAATGCAAAATTTGGAGGTGTAGGGGACTATGACCCTTTTGGTGAATCTGTGATGGTTGACAGGAGGTGATGAGTAAATTTTTACTCCTTCCTCCTCTTGGTCTTCCTGTCAGTGTTGCTGTTTTATACTACTTCTTGGAAGTTCTCTGAGATTGAGATATTCAGGAGTGCTTGACTCAAGAAGTGGCCAACTCAGTTTGCAGGTGACATGAGTAATTTCTGTTCTTTTCCTCCCTTATTCCTCCTTTTTCTACTCTTACTTCTAAATACTGGTCCTTCCTAGCAACACATTTACACATAAATTTTTACTTCAGGCTCTTATTTCTAGGAATCTCATACTAAAATAGATTATTTAACTTTTAAAAAGTCATTAATTTTGTCAATAAACGAGCTATTGATTTGCCTAAACCTGTTTTCCTAGTGTGTTCCCCATTGCAGTAAATGGCAACTTTGTTTTTCAAGGAATTCCAGCTCGCAATTTTAAATTAATCTTTCTCTTCTCTGTTCCTCTCAGAATTTGCGTTCAATCCAATAGCAAATACTACGATATGCACCTTCAAAATTCAATTTGAAAATGAGCATATTTCTTCATAAATATCACAATATCCCATGCCCAAATCTCCTTCAGTGCTCACTGGGATTTTTTTTCAGTATTCTTCACCTGGCCCCCTTATTTCTATATGTGTATTTATAATCTATCTTCCATATGCAGAGATAATATCCATTTACGGTGGTTCTCAACCTTCCTAATGCCACAGCTCTTTAATACAGTTTCTGTGGGTATGACCCACAGGTTGAGAACCGCTGCTTCAGAAGTACATTATATCATATCACTGCTCTTCATTCAATGCTTCAAATATTTCACACTTGTTCAGAGTGAAGCTCTGACCTTACAATGGTCTATTGTAAGTCCCTACTTATTTTAAGTCCTTGTTATTTCTCTGCTCTCATTTCCCAGCTCCACATCCAGTCTTCACTACTGGCCACAGACCTCCTCGATGAATGTCACCCCTGCTCCCTCTACTGGGGCTCTTTCACTTGCTGTATTTTATTACCTTGTTAACTAAGTAACCTACACATTTATTTTTAGCATATTGCTTGACACACAGTAGGTACATGATAATTATCACTTGTTATGACATTTCAGAGTACAAACTGCTACTAATGTTAATGCTTCAGTATTATCATCATCAGTAAACAAGTATACTTTATCCTTTTGAGTATGTGTGAGGAAAATACTACTAGCCATGTATGTCTCTTTGCATTGAAATCTCAACAAGAAATACTTAGCAAGATCCTGATGAAACTAGACATTAGCTAAAAAAGTTATTATTGCAAAGAAAAAAATCAAAATGAGTGATTCTGAAAGAGAGTAAGGTACAGTGGGGAAAAGCAATGGAGTTCCCTAGATAATTGTAAGAAATGTTGGTAAGTTTTACCAATTCAGAAGGGTATTGAAAGCCCCCGACCCCAATCAAGCACCACTCTGGGAGTCCGATATCCGCTGCAAAGTCACGAGGAGTTTATTCAAGCTCAGAGCCTGGGTTGTCTCCAAATGAAGTGAGATCAACCCTTACAGACTATTTGGGAATTTCCTTTACACCCCTCTCACCATCTGCCCATCTCCCCACCTTGACCTTTTCCCTACTTGGTTACTGCTCTCTCTCTCCTGTGAAGGCAGAGAGGTATGATTTCTCTCCCCCACCAAGCATCTTACTGGAAACTGAAACCTAAGCTCTTAACATGTCGTCCAAACCGAAACTTATGCCTAAAATGGCTGCAGCCCTGGATGGGGCTAGGTCCTTCATCTCCCGCTTTTCTTTGTAACCAGGTCAATCATGACCCATGGGGGGTATCTATACCTTGGTACATCCTTAATCATTGTAATTGTTTTCTTCATCTGTTTGTAGTTGTTGGTACCTTGCTTCAGAAAGGGTCAGGATGGTTATTGCACTAGCTTGCTTTTTAATAAAAGCGACTAAATTATTTATGAGGCATGGGGCAATAGTTGCAAAAACCATTAACAAAACTAAAAGTCCTAAAAATGAGAGTATATAGGGAAGCCACCCTGACCAAGTTGAACCCTGCAAGAGTTCTTGTCTTCTTTTTTTGAGATTCTCCCGTAATGTGCGGATTTTGTTCTGCACCAGGCCTGACTTATTTGCATAAAAACAACATTCTTCCCTTAAAAACACACACAGTCCCTCCCTTCTCTGAGTTCAGGAGATCTAGTCCCTTCCAGTTCTGGAGGACTACTTCAGCTAGCGAATCTATTTGTTGCTGAAGGTCTAGTACTGTCCCGGCCAGGTATTTAATGTCTTCAATGAAGGAGGGACAGCTTGTTATATAAATGTATAGATGTCCCTAACCCTCCGAGTCCTATGCCTAATCCTGCCGTAATTCCGAGGCCTGCCAATAGGAAGATGGTAATTGCACTGTGCTGTCGGCTACTAGAGGTGTGCTCTAACACCGGAATAGGGAGGGGTTGATCTCCTGGTACTAGCTGCATGGTGGGGAAGAGCAGCCTAATTACACAGATACCACTCCAGGAAGAGGGGAGCACAGTGTATCCGGTATCCCCATACAGGAACACATAAGAGGCATTCGGGGTGCAGATTGGTTCAAAACTCTCTTGGGTGTAGTTCATGTGAGTGACACAGACTTAAAGGGATGTTCCCTACAGAATTATTTCCCTGCCCAATAAGACACAATACTGGGTCTAACATTATAAGTTCCACATGGGCTATGGGCTCAGCTGGGAAGCACGTATTGTGGAAAGTATGGCTAGAGAAGTTAAAAGGGATCACTACTGCCAATAACGCCAGTGGACCTGACTGTAAACAACTCTAACAATCTTGGGCAAGACCAGGATTAGTGGTGTTTAAAAGCGTGTGGGTGGCCTGTAATAGTTGAAAAGTGGCAGGGTCCAATTGCATGGGTCCTCTAGCTGCAGGGAGGCTAAGAGGGTGGTATTGCTTTGGTGTCCATTGTGCCTGCATGTCTCTCACTATTTCTTGGACTACTTGTTTCTGGGCCCAATCCTGTACTCCTCCCTTGTCAGACTGTCCAGTAGGTGGGAGGATATTCCAGCATACTATCCCTATATCAGGGCAGGTGTAACCTGCATGGTTTCTTTTGGATTGACCTGCCCAATATTCACTTTCATCCTGTCTGCATTTGTACACTTCCCCTTCATAACAATGTGATGGCATCCTTGCCTGTACCTTCCCAGGTCCCTTGCACCCCTCCGGGCACGGGGTATGACCCTGAATAGGTGCTCTCGGGACATGCTGTTTCCAACAAATTTGCATTCCCTTCTCTCCTGGACACCCTTGATCCCTTCCTGCAATTAGCGTGGCTGCATACGTATAGGACCACTACCAGTATAAAACTCTTGAGAATTTAAATAACACTTCTGGGAAACATATTCTGCTACCCCAGCCTTCCCACAAGCATCACACACATTAGTCACTTTAGACTTATAAAATTTCAACAATTCTTCCCCAGATGGTTCAAATCCTCCATATATGGAAGGCAATGTAAAAGCCATCCCTACAAGTGTCAGCATCTTGTCCCAACCCATGTTAGTTCTTTCTTAGCTTTAGGCGAAGCGGGTTGGATGGGTCTCTCGTTACAATCCAATTGTCAGTGTCTTGTCCTCCTCAGGGGGCTAGAGATGGACGAACGTGGGAGGAATGGATCCACGCATCGTAACTGTCTACCTTCACGACCGTTGGTGTAGTCAGGATCACCATGTAAGGTCCTTTCCACTGAGGTTCGAGACTCTCTTACTGGTGCCGTCTGACAAGCATGTAGTCACCTGGTTTGAAAGAGTAGGGGTCAACCTCTGAGTCCCTGGTGTACTATTCTCTCAATCTAGGCAGATATCGGCATGCATGGTCTGCAATCTTTGCAAAAACTCTTGCGAACCCGGGGAGCCTGTGTCCACTGAGCGAATAGCGGGTTGGATAGGGGGAGGTATTCTGTACATTATTTCATAGGGAGTACAATTTATATGGGCTTTCCATATATGGAAATTTATATGGGAATTTAATGGGAAATTAAATTTAAAATTTAATTTTATATGGGAATTTATATGGGCTGTTCCAGGCCCTAAATAGGGCTAAGGGAAGGAGTTCTACCCAGTTTTTGCCAGTCTCAAGAACCAATTTAGGCAGAGTCTCCTTTAGGGTCCAATTCATTCTCTCTACCTGCCCTGAGCTCTGGGGATGATATGCACAATGTAACTTCCAACTGGTCCCCATTGCCTGGGCTATCCCCTGACTCACCTGTGAAATGAAAGCAGGGCCATTGTCAGATCCCAATGTTATAGGTTACCCATACCTGGGCAATTTTTCTTCAAGAAGCTTCTAGGCAACTACATAAGCTGTTTCTCGCTTGGTGGGATAGGCCTCTACCTATCTTGAAAATGTATCTACAAAAACTAATAAGTATTTATACTCATACTTTCCTGGTTTTATTTCAGTAAAGTCCACTTCCCAATGAGCACCTGGACAATTCCCCCTCTGTCGATGCCCTGGGCTGGCCTGGCTGATCCCTGCATTCACTAACGGACAGAACCAGCAGCCAGCCCTAATTGCTTCCACTTCTTCTCAAATGTCGTATGACATATGGGGAGGACTCGAGAAACTCTTCCATTTTCCTCACTACTAAGTGTGTAGCCTGGTGCAGTTGGAGTAACAGTTTGTCTGCTAGGGCACCAGGGAGTAAAGTCCTTTTTCTTAACATCCACCATCCCGTTGCCTTGCCTCCCATTGGGCAGTAGCCCATTGGTTTTCTTCTTTGGTATACTCCAGGGGTCCTCAATAATTGTGGGGAGTGGGGGGGCACTAACCACCAAGGTTTCTGCAGCGGGTCCATCAGGCCTCTTAGCCACTTCTTTTGCAGTTATGTCATCTAGCCTGTTTCCCCGAGCCACTGGGTCATCCCCTTTTTGGTGTCCTGGACAGTGTACTATGGCAAGTCTTTTGGGGCACCACACAGCCTCAAGAAGGACTTGTATTTCCTGTTTGTTTTTGACTGCCTTACCTTCAGAGGTAAGAAGTCCTCTTTCCCCGTATATGGCACCATGCACATGGGCTGTGGCAAAGGCATACCTGCTGTCAGTGTAGATTGTGACAGCCTTTCTGTCTTCTAATTCCAAGGCTTTGGTGAGCACAATGAGTTCAGCCCTCTGTGCTGAGGTTCCCGCTGGAAGGGGCTCTGCCCACAGGACAGAGGTTACCATGGTGACTGCTGCCCCTGCTCGTCTTACACCCCATCCATGTAACTGCTCCCATCAGATCCCACCAGATTTCCCCAGGAGGAGAGAGAGGGGTGTCTCTCAAGTCTTTTCAAGTCCCGTGCACCTGAGTCAAGATCTCCTTGCAATAATGTTTGGGAGCTTGGTTGGGCTCTGGCAGAAGGGTAGCTGGCTTCAGAGTGGTTAGGACAGTAAACTCAATTCTCCCAGGGTTTAATAGGAGGGTCTGATATCGTAAGATGTGGGCATTACTCAGCCATCTACCAGGCGGGGCTTTCTTAACAGTCCTTTGAGGGCATGCTGGAAGGTGATCTTTAGGTGTTGCCCAAGCACTAATTCGTCAGCGTCATGCACCATTTTGGCTACTGCTACAATAATCCTGAGGCAAGGGGGCCACCCAGAGGCTACAAATCTAGACATTTGGACAGGTAAACTATTGGCCTATTCAGGGCCCTAAAGTTTGAGTGAGGACCCCTTTGCAACTCCCCCTTTCTTGTCCACAAACAGGTGGACAGGCTTCAAGGGATCAGGCAAAGCCAGAGCCGGGGTGGATAACAGAGCCTTTTTCAAGGCATTAAAGGTTTTTTCATGTTTCAGAGTTCATTCAAAATCTATTCCCACCTTAGTTAGTTCATATAGCGGCTTGGTCATTTCAGCAAACCCAGGTATCCATCACCTGCAGTACCTGGCAGTTCCTAGGAACTCCCTTACCTGCCAGACATTTCTAGGAGTCGGAATTCCTAGAATGGCTTTGGTCCAGCTGGGGGTCAGCCACCATTGACCATCTCGGAGCAGGTAACCCAGGTACGTTACCTCTTTCTTACAAATTTGGGCTTTCTTTGCCGAGGCACGATACCCCAACAAGGGCCTTTGTTGCAGACCGACAGGCTTCCTCAGAAGGGGCTGCTAGCAACAGGTCATCCACATACTGTAATAGAGTTACCTTCTCATAGGTCTTCTCGAACTGACTTAAGTCCTCGTGTAGGGCTTCATCAAACAGGGTTGGAGAGTTCTTAAACCCCTGTGGCAACCGTGTCCAAGTCAGTTGTCCTGCTAGGGCATCCGCTGGGTCTCTCCACTCAAAGGCAAAGAGCTGTTGACTCGCCAGGGCCAGGGGCAAACTGAAAAAGGCATCTTTCAAATTTAGGACTGTGTACCAAGTCAAATATGGTACTCAATAAGGTGTGTGCGTTCGGGATAGTTGGGTGGATGTCTAGTACTCTTTTATTTATTTCCCGGAGGTCCTGGACCAGCCTATAATCTCCGTTTGGTTTCTTTACTGGCAGCAGGGGTGTATTCCAAGGGGACTGGCGCTTCTGGAGCACTCCTTGTCTCAGCAATGTCCGAATATGTGGGGCAATGCCGAGCCCGGCCTCCTGGCTCATGGAATATTGTTTTAAAGCGATTGGACTAGCCCCAACTTTCAATTCTACATAGATTGGTGGGCTGTGTCCTGACCTCCTTGGTCCCCCAGTCTCTCCCCATGCTTCAGGGATATCCTTCATCCATATCTTTACCTGGGGGTCCAGCTCATCTCTGTCCTTTGGTTCGTGGAGGCAATGTTCATCCTCCATCTTGAGAGTTAGAACATTTATGGGTTGTCCTTGGCTTCCCAGGAGTTGAACACCCTTTTCCATGAAGTAAATATGGGCCCTCATTTTGCTCAGGAAATCCCTCCCTAACAGAGGGTATGGACACTCAGGGATAACCATGAAAGAATGAGTCACAATGCCAGTTCATAGGTCCACTTTCCAGTCAGTGGTCCAAGTGTATAATTTTGACCCTGTAGCCCCTTGTTCCCAGGATCTTTTCCCTGACAAGGTCCCTTCTGGTTTTTTTAAGACTGAGAATTGGGCTCTGGTGTCCACTAATAAGTTTGTTGGTTTCCCCTCCACCTTTAACGTTACCCTGGGCTTGTGGAGGGGATCCACGCCCTGACACCTTCAGTCGCTGTCTTCAGCTATGACGAGCGCCTTAGGGGCTCTCCCTCCCTGTCTCTTAGAGCATTCTCGAGCCCAGTGTCCTGACTCGTTACAAAAGGCACATTGATCACTCTTAAGGGGAGGCCTACGTTTTCCTTTTCCTTTCTCTTCCTTCCCATCTAACAAGTAAGATTGCAAATGTTTCCCCCTTTCATCAGGAGGGGCCCCAGATGCTATGAGGATCTTTGCTAAGTCCCTGTTTCTGCGCTTTTCAACCCTTCTTTCCTTTTCTTCAGGAGTCTCCCTGCTATTAAAAACCTTCTCCGCAGCCGATACTAAGTCCCTAAGGGTCTTTTCTCTTAACCGTTCTATTCTTTGGAACTTCCTTTTAATATCTGGAGCTGACTGGTTAATGAAAGCCATTACAACTGTGGATCTGTGATCTGGGTCCTTGGGATCGAAAGAGGTCCAACTGTCGGAAAGCATTCATTAAGGTCTCTGGGAATGCTGCAGGGGATTCACCTTTGCCCTGTCTTATGTCATAAATCTTACTGAGACTGGTAGGTTTATGGGTCACAGCCCGGAGACCAGCTAAGAGAGACTGTCAGTAAACTTGTAGACGCTCCCTACCTTCACCTGTGTTGTAATCCCTGTCAGACCGCCTAATTGGGAAGGCCTCATCGATATCCGCCTGAATTTGGGTCAGTGCTTCAGTAGGTCCCGGAACATTTTGGTGGCTGGTTTGGATGATTCTTTCCCTTTCCACAGTGGTGAACAAGACCTGTAAAAGCTGCTGGCAATCATCCCAGGTGGGTTGGTGAGTGAACAAAACAGTCTCAAGCAAACTTATCAAACTTTTAGGATTTTCAGAAAAAGGAGGGTTTTGAGTCTTCCAGTTATATAAATCTGAAGTAGCAAAGGGCCACTAATAATATTATCTATTCCCGTCGGTGGGGGGGGCATATGCCACAGGGGAAGGGTAATAGCTGGTTCTTCCTCGGGGGCTACCCCCCTCCTACTATGGGTCCCTTGTAGGGGGGTCTATCTGTAGAGTCAGGGGCTGCAGGAGCTGGGGAGCTGTAGATGTATTTTCCTGATAAGGGGGAAGGAGAAAGGAATCATTCCCAGAATCCTGAATCCTGTAATACAGGATATAGCCCCTTTTTCTAGGCCTGGGTTGGGGATGGCTTTTCTCTAGTGGCCAAAACTTTAGTTTCCTGTGGAATTAAGTAAGGCTTTACCAAGGGGAGGGGTCTATAATCAGAGATTCTCATACTATAATGTAAGGCACTTGGTCTGGGCGGCCACCTTTGGGTTGAAAAATCTTATTCTTTAATGCTTTGACCAAGGGCAAGTGGAAAGTACCCTCTTGAGGCCATCCAACCCTGAAGGAGGGCCATTCTGAGGCACAGAACGTGTTCAAACGGCCCCTTTGAACGGCCATGTTTTCAAACGTGTTCAAACGGCCCCTTTTGATATCTACGGATAGGTCATGGGCTCGGGCCCTGACCTCCCGGAAATGTTCTAATATCAATTCTAAAGGGGGTGGATGGAGTTTATCCCATACTTTGCCCTCTTTTACAAGAGCCTACTTTTCCATAAAGGGCGTAGGGTGTATGCTGGCCCCTTTCCTTGCAAGTGTTTCCTGACAGAGGGCCAAAAATGCCTCCCAATGAAGCTCAGGAGAGCTAGATCTTATAGCCGGCCGACCCGTTCCCGGGGGTGGAGTGGGGGGGTCGGGGGGTGCAGTGCGTAGTCGGCACAGAGTGGGGATTTGGGGCCCGTACGCAGGAGGGGACTCCTTAAGGGACGGGTAAAAGGAAGAAGAGGAAACAAAGGAGTATGTTATGTACTCTTTGCATAACAGTACGCTGCAAGAAGTTGAAGGATCTTCCCCACACTCTCAGGGTTACCTCTTGGCACCTGTGGGTTGTGGAAAAACAGGTGGGCCAGGCACTCAGCTGATTGGTGCTCTGGATCCACCACAGCGTAACTAGAGTAGGGGATTTCGTCCACCGTACAGTTTGGACGGAGTGGTCAAAGTGACATCCTAGCGTGTAACACTTATCAGACAGATGCCACGTATATTTAAAATGAAAGTTTCCTAGATCCTTTGGACAAGTACACAAGTAACAACAGCGAACCACTGGTTGACAAAATAAGCACCCCTTTTTAGGGTAGGAGAACCTTACCCCCCTTTTGGTTCCTTCTCCTAGCGCTTCGCAACCTCTTTCAACACCCTGTTCTCTGGTCCCAGAACTTGTAAAGAAAACAAGTAACTCTCCTGGAAAGGAACAGTTCCCTTCCCTCCCCACTCGTGGCTCCGGGCCTCAGCGCGTCCACCCCTCCCCGTTTCACGATTCCTTATAACACTGTACAGACTCAGACAGATAGGACAGAGACTAAAACGGACAGACAGTACTTGCAAGTTCTTTTTGTTTTATGCTCACCAATTGGTGGTCCTCCGGCATCGGGGGTCTCCAAAGGGGCTAGATATCCTGGATCCCAATCAAGCACCACTCTAGGAGTCCGATATCCACTGCAAAGGCACGAGGAGTTTATCCAAGCTCAGAGCCTGGGCTGTGTCCACATGAAGTGAGATCAGCCCTTACAGACTATTTGGGAATTTCCTTTACACCCCTCCCTCCATCCGCCCATCTCCCCACCTTGACCTTTTCCCTGCTTGGATACTGCTCTCTCTCTCCTGTGAAGGCAGAGAGGTATGATTTCCCTCCCCCACCGAGCATTTTACGAAACCGAAACCTAGGCTCTGGACAGGTCGTCCAAACCGAAACTTAAGCCTAAAATGGCAGCAAAGGAAATTTCAAGTTAATCTCTCCACTTTACTTTGGCGAGAATATGTCAAGGTGGAAATAATTTTGTCTAGGGCTAGAGAGTGGTTTCACCTGGAAATGGTCTTTTACAAGCGTCTTCCATTGTCAGCCGCACAGACACACCGTCTTTGCTCCAGACCTTGAAGCTCCGAAGACTGCGCAGATTCTACGGCCTTCTCACCGTTGTATCTGCTGGTTTACCAGCCCCCGCTGAATCCAGCTGGGCTCTTGTGGGTTTCCGGCTGGAAATTCTTTCCCTGGCTATAACTTTTTTTTTAATTGACTGTTCGAAATTTAAATTTTTTTAATTGACTGTACAAGAAATACCAGGTTATGGTTATATTTAAAATAGCTGCTATGTATATACCACCTCCTATGTCAAAACTAAAGAAAATATGCTGAAAATCCTAAAGAAAGCAGCAAATACAAAGAAGAGGGTGTCAGGGACTCATAGTTAGGAGGCTGGGAAGCTCAGTTCTCTTTAAAGGCACTAAACCTAAAAACCTATATTTCTTAAGAGATAAAAGGTATCTACCTGCCCAAATTAATGCAGGAGTGAAGTTGTCATAAAAATAGGAAAGCAGCAATTAAAACCACATTTCCTCTCTATTTTTTTTATCACAAATGCTAATGCATCATAAAGAATATTAATTAAAAGAAAATGGTTAGATTATACTGAAAGAAATAAAATCTATTATTAGAAAAGATGCCTTAGCTTTTTAGAGTATTAGATCCCTAAATCTCGCTAAATAGAGATTTAGGATGTGAGATCCTCTTCATCAATCCTAAATTGGGTGAAAAATTAATTATAGAACATAGCTTCAGTAAATAGGACCCTAAACTTATAATTTCAAATATAAAAGAAGGACAAAGTAAATTTGATGGACTGTGCGCTTTGTTCATTTCAATTTTTACTCATCTTACCTTTTGTAGGGCTCTCAACCTTTGCATTGCTTGTCTAGGAACTCCCGTTTTAAAATGCTTCAAATTCACCTATGTCAATGCTGGAAAGCATTTTGTTCTTAAATCGGAGTGCCTGATATAGGCCAAATTCCTCAAAAATGATTTTAATAGGGTCAGGCACAGTGGCTTACACCTGTAAACCTCATACTTTGAAAGGCTGAAGCAGGAAGACCTCTTGAGCCCAGGAGTTTGAGATCAGCCTGGGAAACACTGTAAGGACTCTTCTTAAAAAAAGATAAAAAAAGGATTGGCGCCGGTGGCTCAGCGGGCTAAGGCGCCAGCCACATACAGCTGAGCTAGCCGGTTCGAATCCAGCCTGGGCCCACCAAACAACAATGATGGCTGCAACCTAAAAAATGGCCAGGTGTTGTGGCGGGTGCCTGTAGTCCCAGCTACTTGGGAGGCAGAGGCAGGAGACTCGCCTGAACCCAGGAATTAGAGGTTGCTGTGAGCTGTGATGTCACAGCACTCTATCCAGGGTGACGGCTTGAGACTCTGTATCAAAAAAAAAAAAAAAATTACTATTTTCTGTCATAGCCAAGACTAAGGGAAGAATTCTCCATTAAAGCAGAATCACACATAGATTTTAAAGGTTTTGTCTGTTCTATAATTCAATGAGGGAATTACAGATGGATTATGTTTTATCTCATTTGGTTCTGGCAGAGAAAAGCAGACATTTTTCAATAATAATAACAATACTAACAACAGTCTAAGTTTAAATTACAAGTTTTTTCAAAGTAGTCCAACAAAAAAGCTATCACTAAGATCTGCATGGACTTATCAAATGAAGAAAAATATTCTCTATTTGTAGCTATGTTTTTTGGGGCAAGGAGCAGGGTGTGTGTGTAGACTAACTTAAACCTCTTAATAATTTCCAAAACCCTATTATTCACAATCAGGAACAGATCCTCTAAAACTTCATTCTCTTTGTTATGCTTAAGTCATCATAGAAGGAAAACAAAGCAAAGAAGGTAAGCAAATTAGTTTATATTTCCATCTAAAAAGGCAAAAAAAAAAAAACCTACTGTCACCATGACAACAAAAACTAATAACATTTGAAGTTTTTTTTTTTTTTTTTTACAGTTTTTGGCCAGGGCTGGGTTTGAACCCACCACCTCCAGCATATGGGGCTGGCACCTTACTCCTTTGAGGCACAAGCACCACCCAACATTTAAAGGTTTACTGAAGACAAAAGTTGTTTGAAAGTTCTTACTGAAATGTTATAGTTTTACCTGAGCGTACTGAGGTATTGATTGAGCTTATTACATCTCAACACAAAATATTCCTGATCCCAGCCTTGTACTGAAAAATATATATGCATATACATATATATGCATGCATTTTTTATTCAATCTGTAACTATTTAATTGTATTTTATTAGATTCTGTTTAAACAATTTTGACTTCCTAAATAATAAATATAATTTTAATTTAGACTACTTAAAACAGACTTTGATTTACTTGCTCAACACTGGAAGAAAATAATATTTTTATTAAAAAATTACATGATAATGATCCAAACTGCCAAATACATTTTTTAAGCATAAAAAGATTAATCAGTCATTAACGAAGTCTAGGCTTTGGAAAAGTAGTTCGCCTGATCTCTTTCCTGCACTAATCACCAATTACATGTTTGGTTTTTGAACGCTAAATTGGGAATCTAAATTACAGTAGGTTTTCTCACTTGACCTCTCTTTGTTTCTGGGCTTTAGAAAGATAATTATTTATATCAAAATACTTTTCCTAGGTTATTTGAAAAAATAAGTCATTTTATTTCTCTTTGCAAGGTGAAATGATCCAGATTTGTTGGCCCAAGTGAATTAAGTCCCTCAATATTCTTTGCCCTCTTCGCAACATATCTTCCCTAGGCCAAAACACAGGCCTAAATTGAAGGACTTCAACATTAAAAAATAATGACATTTTATTATGAGAGAGTTTATACTTTCCAATTGCTAAAAATCTTGAATTTTCCTTCCTTGCAAGTTTCATTGTTGCACATGAATGAAAATTTTATGTTGGGAACAATTTTCCATGTGTACATGTTTGCTGGCATCCCACATACACAACTTTCTTTTCCCTTGTCAAGATGTGTGTGTTACTGCGTGAAGGCAAAGGTGCTCCACACTCTGAACCCTGTTGCTTGTTCTTAATTGCCATCCCTTCACTTTTGTCCTTATGACTCACTAACTTTACTTTGCAATATGAAACAAGCTTCTATAGCCCTCTTTCTTCCTGAACAGTCCTTATATAAATCTTGACATCAAGTTTGCTTTCTTCCATATTCCACCAAATCTCACTCTGCCCTGACTCTTCTGTTACAGTTTGGGACATGATCCTAACTTAGCACTTTACCAAATTTTGAAGTGAAGTTTACAGTAATTACACTAAATGCCATTTTATATGTAAAGTTATGATGGACCATGCAAAATTCATGTAGCCTTTTAACTGTTATTGGTGAAAGATATCTCTTTTCCTTAATGCCATTTTAAAAGTAACCAACCAATCTACCAAATTAGATTCTTTTATGTATCTACTGAGGCCTGTGTGGTCTGTTACAGTTGCTATTGCAGTTTAGTCTGCAGATTTTACATTTGCCTTTCTTAATGGACTGGACTGTAAGCTCATTAAGGGCTAGTTTATTTGTTTTTTATATGTCCATTAGCTAGAACTATCCTAAGTATATAATAGGTTTAAAACTCCAGTAATATAAGTATCACCGGCATATTTTAAATTGAGAAACTCATGATTAGAAGATGTTAAATAACTGTTTCTAGTCCTGACATTGGATGGATAAATAAAAAAAAAAGATATTCAAACCTCAGGAAAATCTTACAGTTATTCTTTTTTTGCCTTTTGTTATACCTTGTATGACCTCAGATTCTGTTTTCATCATTTACAGAATTAAGTTTATAACATTGGTGTTTTAGGTGCTGCTATGGTTTTCATTGTTACTCTACATTCAAATTCAGAATAGAAAATAATTTTTTTTAATTTTATAGAAAAATTTGTAGCTGAATGAGAATGATTTCCTGTGGATTATCTGAATGGGGAGATTATTATTTGGATGAGCTCAAATTACACAAGTGATTGTAAATATTATAATTGAAAATTTGAAATGAGATATTCAACATTATATTTAAAAACAGAGTACCTGATCCTCATCACACTATTATTGAAAAACAGAGGAGAAAAGACATTGAAATTAGCTCAGTAGCCAGGATTATTTGTCCTAGGGGAAATAGTCCTAAGGCATTACTGTTATTCTGAACCTGTGATTTCGATTTGATTTGATTGCTGTTCCTTTTTGCATCCCTTCAAAATGTGGCTACTGGGAAATGTCATTACATCTTAATTGGTTTTAGCTAGCCTTCATTAAAGGCTAATCAGATGACATAATCTATGATATGTTTCTGTATGATTGCTGAATTGTTCCTTCTTAAAGTAACATTGCTAATATTTTTATCAGTAATAACCACAAAGTAAACTTGTGAACTTAATAAGAAATCTTCAGTGTTCATATCCTAAACCACTCATGAAAGCAAGAAAAGTGAACTTCCTAAAGAATATCCAATAGAGTGGAATTTTGTCTGTACTGTCTCACCTCAGAGACACAGCTGGTTTGGGTTGAGACCCTTGCAGTAAAATGAGTCACAATTTTTTTGGTTTGTTTCCCAGAGCATATTAAATATTATACTGTTGTGTTTAGTATACAATAAAGTTACATCTAAAAAACAATGTTCTTATCTTAATTAAAAGGTATTTTATTGCTAAAAAACAGTAGTGATTATTTGAGACTTCAGCAAGTCATAATTTTTTTGTTTGTGAAGGGTCTTGCATTGATGTCAATGGGTGTAGACCTACAGGGTGAGGTTACTGAAGATTGGGGTGAGTTGGTTGTGACAATTTCTTAATATAAGACAAAAAAAAAAAGGTTTCTCCATTGATTAGGAATCTTTCTTTCACGAAAGAATTATCTGTAGTATGCCATACTGTCTGATAGCATTTTACCCAAAGTAGAACGTCTTTCAAAATTGAAGTTAATTGTCTCCAACATAGCTGCTGCTTTATCAACTACATTTATATAGTTTTCTGAATCCTTTGTTGCCATTTCAACAGTGTTCATAGCATCTTCACCAGGAATACTTTCCATCTCAACAAACCACTGTTGTTTCGCCCATTCATAAAATCATGAGGTTTCACAATTCCCCTCACACCTCTTAAGTCTCCACTTGCAGTTCTCTGGCTATTTCCAGCACGTATGAAGTTACTTCCTCCATTGAAGTTTTGAACCCCTCAATGTCATTCATGAAGGTTGGAATCAACTTTGTCCAAGCTCTTGTTAAGGATATTTTGACCTCTTTTAATGAATCGTAAATGTTCTTAATGTCTTCTAGAATGTATATCCTTCCTAAAAGGTTTTCAATTTACTTTTTGCTTCATCTATCAGAGGAATCCCTATCTATAGCAATTATAACTTTATAAAATGTATTTCTTAAATAATAAGCTTTGAAAGTCAGAATGATCAATGGACTGCAGAATGGATATTGTGTCAGTAGATATGGGCACAGTTTAAATCTTTTTGTATATCTTCATCAGAGCTCTTGGGTGAACAATTGCATTGTCAATGAGCAGTAATATTTTCAAAGAAATCTTTTTACCTGGGAAGCAGATCTCTATGGAGGCCCTATAACATGCAGTAAACCATGTTATAAACATGTTCTATTATCCAGGCTTTAGGTCCTATTTATAATGTACAGTTATAGTAGTTTTAGCATAATTCTTAAGGGACCTAGGATTTTCAGAATAGTAAATGAGCAGTGACCTCAAATAGAAGTCCCCAGGTACATTAGTCCCTAATAAGGAAGTCAACCCATCCTTTGAAGCTTTGAAGCCAGGCATTGACTTCTCTTCTCTAGCTATAAAAGTCCTAGATGATATCTTCTTTCAATGGAAAGCAGTTTTGTCAACAATATGAACCAACATCTGCTAGCTTCAAATTTTTTTTAGAATCCATAGAAGTGAAGAAAGTTACAGTCTTGCTGAGGATTAGGCTTTGGCTTAGGGAATGGTGTGGCTGGTTTGATCTTCTTTTCAGACTAATAAAATGTTTTCCATACTATCAATTAAGATTGTTTCATATTCTTATGTTTAATGTACACACTGAAGCATCACTTTTAATTTCCTTTTAAGGACTTACCCTTTGAGTTCATTTCCTAGCTAAGTGTCTGGCATCTGAGACATAGCTTTCAGCCTCTGGTGGTTTTATACACACCTTCCTCACTAAGCTTAATTAATTATAGCTTTTCATTTAAAGTTAGAGATATAAGACTCCTTTTTATTTGAACACTTACGGACCCCAGTGAAATTATTACCTGACCTAATATTAACAATGTTCAATTTTAGGGAAGAGGGAATCTTAAGAGAGGGAAAAAGATAAGGGAACAGATGGTGGAACAGTCAGAGTATTGATAACATTTGTTGATTAAATATGTTGTCTTATATAGGCATCCCAAAGCATTACAATGGTGACATTAAAGATCACTGATCACAGATAACCAGAATATATATCATAATAATGGAAAGTTTGAATTGTGATAATTAACCAAAATGTGACAAGGAGACACAAAGTGAGCATATATTGTTGGAAAATGGCACTGGTAGACTAGTTTAACACTAGATTGTCACAAAATTTCAATTTTTAAAAACCACAGTAATCTGCAAAGCTCAATAATGTGAAGTACAATAAAATAGGATGTACCTATATTTTATGGAAATGGTAAGGGGTGGCAAGTAGGTTTGAAACAAACTGAAATAGGATGCTGACATAAAGCTCTGTGTTTGGGGAATATTTTTCAGTTGAAGCCTTGTTTTATAAGCACATAAAACTTTTTCACAGAATATTTACTATCATAGCTTTCTTAGATAGATCCAGTATTTCAGAGATTATTGTTATTATAGAAACAATATCCCTAAGTGCTCTGTGGAAAAGATGTTGAAAACAAAATAAATTTATGATTACAATCAGAAAGTTGTAGAGAAATAATTTTTGTGTCATAACATAATCAAGTTTTAGCAAAATGCCTCCCTCGCACTCTCTCTCTAACTTCTACATAGATAACAGAGAGATAGTAACTACAGGTAAAACTCTGTAATTATGTAATAACTTTATTCCCAAATCACTGAGGTAAAAATAAAAAATGTGGCTCACTGTAAAGGTGTAAACTGACAGTGTGTAAAGAAATAAAGTGAAAAAAAGAAAAAAGAATGGAAAGAACAAGAAATTCTATCAAAATGAAACAAAATTGATTTTAGGTACAGATTTCAACTTCTAGGTTCCTTAAATACTAATTATCTGGCAAATTCATTTAATTACAAACATTGCTTTCATAATATACAGAAACTTTTGATGCTATGCATGGCCTACAGACACATGAAGAAATGTTCACCATCCTTAATGATCAGAGAAATGCAAATCTAAACTACTTTGAGATATCATCTAACTCCAGTAAGATTAGCCCACATAACAAAATCCCAGAACCAGAGATGTTGGCATGGATGTGGAGAAAGGGGAACACTTCTACACTGTTGGTGGGAATGCAAACTAGTACATTCCTTTTGGAAAGATATTTGGAGATTACTTAGAGATCTAAAAATAGATCTGCCATTCAATCCTATAATTCCTTTATTGGGTATATATCCTGAAGACCAAAAATCACATCATAATAAAGATATTTGTGCCAGAATGTTTTTTGCAGCCCAATTAATAATTGCTAAGTCGTGGAAGAAGCCCAAATGCCCATCAACCCACGAATGGATTAATAAATTGTAGTACTTGTATACCATGGAATACTATGCAGCCTTAAAGAAAGATGGAGATTTTACCTCTTTTGTGTTTACATGGATGGAGTTGGAACATATTCTTCTTAGCAAAGTATCTCAAGAATGGAAGAAAAAGTATCCAATGTACTCAGCCCTAATATGAAGCTAATTTATAGCTTTCATATGAAGGCCATTTGAAAATTCTTTTAATATACACTAAGATATACTTCTTAGGAGAGCGGAGCAAGATGGCAATTAGAAACAGCTCCTTAATGGCCACATGTGGTGAGACAGGGGAATGGGAATTCTAGC
>CAUYON010151573.1:0-30028 GCA_963573935.1 Arctocebus calabarensis | reverse complement strand
CCTTCCTCAGGGTGTCCAGAAGCCTCACGCTGTCTCCCTGCGTCCCCAAAGGGAAGTTTCTGGGCAGATCCCGCCTGGCAGAGATGCCTGAAGTCCTCTCTCCCCAGTCTCACTGTGCCCAGCCACAAGGAAGCTGTTACTTGTCCGCCATCTTGCTCCTTGGCATTGCTTAAGTTTGCAAAAAGTGCTTAGAAGCAGGTTCAGGCTTCAGTGTAAGCAGCACTACCACTTGGGATGCTTTGTGGAGTCACTGTGCTCTTGAGCAAACA
The DNA here is from genome assembly GCA_963573935.1 of Arctocebus calabarensis. Taxonomy (NCBI): domain Eukaryota; kingdom Metazoa; phylum Chordata; class Mammalia; order Primates; family Lorisidae; genus Arctocebus; species Arctocebus calabarensis. The sequence goes on along the minus strand of CAUYON010151573.1, from coordinate 29,759 downwards.
TGTACCATCTGCAACACAGAACTATCCACCATTAAAAGCACATGTGTGTTCGCATGCACATGCATACACATGCATGCACAAAAATTAATTTGCTCCTGGACCCCAATACTGTCAGAGCACCCAACCATGATATATGGATGGCCATGGAGTCGCAACTGCACATAATGAGCTGAGGACTGTCAGACTCACCAAGTCATAATGTTGAGGAGGCCACTGGAAGATAGAAGTGAAATGTTCTGCATTGAGTTTGAGAAGGTGCAGAGAGCACAGGTGGCCCTAACACCTGAGTCCTTTGTTACCCTCCTCTGTTGTCCAATGCCTCTTCTGCAGCTCCCAACTTTGGTCTTATGGATCATTCCCTATTAGCAGTGGAGTGGAGAAAATCTCCTCTTAGTACACTAAGGGGATCAGCCCAGTAGAGTCCTATGAACTAAAAATGAACTTCTGCACTCCAGCCTCACATAGGGGTGGCTCAAAAAATAGAAATGAGAAAATACCACCTCTTGCCCTGCCACAGTGGGTACAGCTTCAGATAGGGCTCATGGCTGTCCTGTTTGTATGGAGAGATAGTTGACTAAAAGTTAGAAGGTATACTGGCTTGTTGCCCATGCAATTAGCTGCTTGGTTAAGGGCCTGAGGAAAGCAGTTTGGAAGAAGAGACAAGTAGATCTAGGGAACAGTCATGCAGATGGATGTGTGGGAGTAGGCCACAGGTGGGATGGCCTTTGCATTACATTTTATGCCCACCATACAGTAACTGTTGAAGAAGAGGCAATAAACACCCTATTTGATAGGTAGATGCAGCCAGGTAACAGCAGCCAGCCTCTGTCCTTGACCACCCCAGTACTTAGTAGTGAGCTCAGGAATAGTGTTGCCATTACCGTAGAAAAGGAGTCTACACATTTGTCCAACAATATTGGCTTCTTCTCACCAAAGTTGAGACTTTCCAGGTTGGATTTCTACTGTGGGATGTTTGACCTCCCACTAGAAGAGACAAAAGTTGAGCACCTGTATGGTACCATCTCATCAATAAGAACAACTAGCTACTATTGGCCATTCCATTTTCCTGGATTTCTTCTACTCTGGAAAGAGAAATTCATCTTAATTAATGTTGACATTGATTCTGGGTACCTTTTTGTCTTTCCTGCCTGCAGTCATTCATCCAGCATCATTATTCCAAAGGCTTACAGAAGGCTTAGTCTTCCAACACATGACCTTGTCTAGCATCTCCTCAGTCCAAGGGACTAGGAAAGGCGGCACAGCAATGGGCACCTGAGCGTGGATCCACTGGTCTTACCATATGCGTGCTTGCCAGCAGAGTGCAGCATGCTAATAGAGCACATAGCCTCTTGAAAGTACAGCCAAGGCATCAACTTTGATATGACACTCTCTAAGCATGGGGTATGCCCTTTGGGTGGGTCTCCAAGAGCTAGGACACGTGGGTGCAGGACTAAGCAGTAGAAGCAGAAGGGGCTCTTTTAAATATTGTTCCTAGAGACTCTCTTCAGTTTTTTTTTTTAAGACAGAGTCTCACTCAGTCACCCTGGGGTTGAGTGTTCACAGCAACCTCAAACTCAAGTGATTCTCTTGCCTTAGCCTCCCAAGTAGCTGGGACTACATGATCCTGCCACAACACCTGGTTATTTTTTAGATAGAATCTTGCCATTGCTCAGTCTGGTCTGGAATTCCTGAGCTCAACAATCTGCCTGCCTCAGCCTCTCAGAGTGCTGGGATTACAGGTGTGAGCCACTGAGCCTGGCCAGAGACTCTCTTAACTTTGTGCTTCCTAACCAGAATCTTTGAGTTTTATGTTGTGGTTTCCAGAAGGTCTGTTCTTCTATCAAAGGACACAGGGAGAGTCCCACTAAACTGTACACTTCATTTACCATGTAGTCACTTAGGATTTTGTGTGTATTGTGAGGGGTTTTAGCCTAATCCTCACCAGGAGGTAGAATTGTATTTAAAGCAAGGCAGGGAAATGACCCACTGAGGCACCTCTTGGCACTCTTATGCCCAGTTATATCTATCTGTAAATGGGCAATAGAGAAGAAACATAATAAGTTCAGATAAGAGCCCAGGTGATAAGACCTGGAGATTGAGCACTGCAGCAGAGGATGACTCATGCTATTCTTGTGTTTCCCTAGAAACTGGGGCCCCTAAGAGACACTGTATCCAGATGGAGAGAACTTGGCATCAGAAGCACATAGAGCTAGAAAATGGGTGAACTGTAGCATTTACTGTTGGCGCCCACCTGTATTCTCTGTACTGACCTGCAAACTCATCCCTCAGCTCTCCTGTGGTTAATGGTCCACGCCTGGCACTGTCCCCATTTCCCATCTCTTGTACATACAGCTGCTTCTGCTGCTGCTAACCCTAGTGTGTTGCAAATGTGGTGGGATCCACATTCCTCCTCTGGTGACTCCTCCTCCATCATCACTTTCAGTCCAATTCCTGTGAGGCTGTTCTGCAGAACCTTCCAGCAAAAAGGGAGGCCCACCTTTTAATGAGCAGGAGTGGTCCTCTTCTTAAGGCCCAGAGGAGTTGAGGCCCTACAGGGAGTCCACCCAAATAGGCCCTCTAAAAACCTCAATGCTCCACTCCTTCCCTATTAAGTCCTAGACCTGCTGGGGCTGGGAGCGCAACCTTTCCTGAAGTTGTGCTACTCTTACAAGTAGGTCCTGGGCCTGAGCTACAGAGTGACCAGCCCTCCCAACCACAAGAGATGAGCCTTTCTTGAAATGATATCAAATATCTCCTCTGGTGTTCGCATTTTGCTTTGAATTGTTATCACTCTAAGCCTCTCATTTTCTCTCTTCAGAGTATCAGTGGTTTCAGCCCCCAGTTCTGCGGTCCTTCTAAGTAGCATCTCCCCTGTGCTGCTCCACTGTCAGAGAGCGTGCACAGGTACTGACTTGTCATTCTACCTTGACCCAGACCCAGAGACTGAGAAATCCCACTCTGGAAAGAGGAGCCTGTCCTATGACAGGCTTTCCATAAGAGCCTGTCAAGGCTTTCCATAAGAGCCTGTATAAGAACATACATATTTCTATTAAGAACCAAATACAAATATTTCACACAGAGCAATTTAAGTTTTATTTGAGGAAAATAAATCTTTGATTCTAAGTTAATCTTGACACTAAAAAAGTTACACCTAATTTATTTCAGGGAAAGAACCCTTACCATTACTGAGTCTGAAATACCAATATTTAAGGTAGTTCACTGATTCTAGGAGAATATTGGTTACATAGGTGCTTCAGATCTGTATGGCTAGAGGGTTTATCTCCCCTAAAGATGATTTTTCTCTTGCACTTTAAAAATAAGATGAGAACTTGCAATTCCCTCCCAAACACAGCTTTTCAACTTCAAAGGTGTAAAGCTATAGCCTCTACTAAGTACCTGTTCTATGTAGAAAGGCAGTGCATGCCTGCAAACAAATTTATATACCCGAACCAAATATACATTACCCAAAGCTAATTACCCTCAACAGAATGCTGTTTTCCTACCACTCTTTCTTGTATGGAAGGCACACATCCATGAATGCACACTTTTTTTTTTTTAAATCGCAGGTCTTTTTATGTTATTTCATATTTATATTTATTTATACTTTACAATGAAGCAATTGTTTCATGTACATTATTTAGAAGAACGCTCTTAAAATTTCTATTTCTATGGTATAAGACTTCAATCATTTTCAGTATTTTTTTGTTTTTTTCTAACTCTGGTCAGAGAAAGGTTTGGGAGAAAAGGCCGTACCATTTGTTTTATAGAATTTGAGGCCTTTTTTGTAACCTGAAATGCTCAATGACACAAAATATGTTCTATAAACTATGAATGTTATTATTCATTGTTAATTTTTAAGAGGCATTGATGTTACTTACTGAATGAATTTTGTTGTTTTTATATAGCATTTAATTATTGCTTGATTGGCAATAAATTGCAATGTACATTGTAAATTGCAATGTACATCTCCAACTGCTTCCATGTGACTAATTTTTAGAAATTCTGTTAGATTTGTCTTGCTATTTTATCCCACTCATACATTTGTACTATTCATCAAAAGAAGTGAAATTTTGCTTCCACCAATATTTTTGTCTTGAAGTTGATCTTTCATATTCATGCCTCCTTTCCTCCTACCTTTTGTTTGATTTTGACCCATGTGTCTTTTTCAGTATTTTACCCTTCACATTCTGAATACCTTTGTTTTAGATATTCCCTTGTAGACAGTAATTGGCTAGACTTTGGGAAAACATCTTGAGCATCTTTGCCTCTTAAGAGGGGCACTTAACATCAATATTTCTTAGCTCAAAGGGTCCATTTTATGTTCTAACATATAGTTTTATACTTTTTAAACATTGTTTTGTGCTGTTTCTTTTGCGACTCCTATTTGCTTTATGGGCCATGTTTTCTTTGCTTTTACTTTCTTTGATGTTTATCTTTTAATCTCTCCAAAGCCCTCTTTTGCTTCACATCAACGAAATTTTCAGAGTCAAGAAGGAAACAATCTTTTGAGTACACAATCCTCCACTCTCCCCTCTCCTCACTTTTCTCAGTCTTTGTTACTATTAGCTGAAGTTTTCAATTCATTTTATTCATGAAATCATGAATTTTACATTATTTTTAAAGGAATGGATGTTTTGATTTTAGATTCTTTTTTCTAACTAGATTTACATTTATTCTGGAGAGAACAAGTTAAATATGGGCCATGTCTATCTAGTTTTGGTGCTGATCCTACCAAGATCAATGCAAAAATTACCCCATTTTTGAGTTTGTAATATTTTAGCACTCCCCCATTAGTTGGAAATCATCTTCAAATATGTGTTTTCTATTGATATTTTGAGTTACTATTTAGCAAAAATAACTTTTTATTGCCTCCATTCATAAAAGACAACTTCTATCATAATAATCTGTGCTTGCCAAGTTAAAGATCAGTTAGCTTTTGGTTGTATTTTGTTTTCCTTCCTAATCTTTTCATTGAAGTGATTTTAAAGTATATTGGTTCTTTTCATTCAAATATTATTCCAGAATTAAATGAACATATACACACTATTTTGCCTACAGGAAATTACAATATGTATATAGAAATCATAGTTTTTTTTTTTAACTGTGGAGAACTGAGAAGTGATTTGTATTTTCTTAATAATTGCTTATGCATAATTTCTTTCAGCCTTTTCTCCCCGTGGTCTTCCATCTCTGTCATTTCCTTTCTCATCATTTCCTTTCAGAGGACATTTAGCTCTGCATCCTCAAAGCATGAATTTAATTTCTTTTGCAGTATCATTTATGTCTCTTCCACCCCCAACACACCTTTTCCTTAACTAGGATTTTATCCAGTGTAGGCTAAAGAGTCTACAAATCTGACATTTTTTCCTTACTTGTAAGGCATTTTATGAAGATGTCCCAGCCCCCTGTCTTTCCCTTCTCTCTTCAAAAAAGATTTCTTCATGTTAGTGTCAGAAATAGCATCCCCCAACTTCTCTAGGCAAAGTGTTGTAGCTCTCAGTACATAAGTACTGCACATCTCTATCAGATTATCTGTAGGTGTTTTCTGGTTTTATTTGATGCTCTTGTAGGTGATGATGTCTTAAAATTTTAATTTCCAGCTGTTTGTTTCTATTTGTATATTGATTGTGGATCCTGTAATTTCTTTCTCTGTGAGAAAGAAAATAAACAATACCAAACTAGCTGTGAGGAAAAAAGTATAAAAGGTATTCCACATGAAAAAAAGCATAAAAGGTATTCCGCATGAAATAAAACTTACTGACCAAATTGCTGGAGAGGCAAGGGTGAAGCTGATCCTTAGGAATAAATGGGACCAGGAACTTTAGCATTGCTACAACTCTTTGTTTTTCTGATTTCCTGTCTTTCTGAGCCATTTGTTCCACCTCACAGTCTCTTTTTGTCTCCTGCTCCTCTTTCTTTCGTTCTCTCTCTGTTCCCCCCCCTCTCTTGCTTCCAAATTTGAAACAATTAGTTGCAACCAAGGAATAAAATTATCTAAAAATTAAAACAGAAGAAGAAGAAAGAAAAAGTACACACATAGGAACCTGTGTTCAAAGTAGAGGAGTAAATCATTCTAAAGTTTTGAGTAAAAAGGTATTAGAATAACCCAGAGGAGGATATGGACAGACAAAAATCAACCAAACAACTAACTGAACAAATGAAGAAACAAAGAGACTTCCACTACACCATCCCTTCTTCTTTCTTAATAATGGAAAAAATTTTGTTTAAAATGAGGTCTCACTATGTTGTCCAGGCTATAGTGCCGTGGTGTGATCATAGCTCACTATAGCCTTGAACTCCTGGGCTCAAGTGATCCTTCTGCTTAAGCCTTCCGATTAACCAGGATGACAGGCATGGACTACCATGCCCAAGTATTTTTTTTTTTTTTTTAGATGGAATACCACTATTCCATCTCGTCGCCCACGCTGGTCTCAAACTCCCAGCCTTAAGGGATTTTTTGAAAGTTCTGGGATTATTTAATGAGCTACCATGCCTGGCCTCATTAAAAATTTATTTAATGAAAAATACATACATGCTTTAAAAGGTTAAACAGCATCTGTACTCATAAAAATTAGTAGTCCTAGTTCTTATCCTTCCCTGAGCCCTGTCCCCCAAGACAATTTGCTTTTAACTTTCAGCTGATTTTTTAAGTCTAAAATTCCATATTACCAAATAATACATTTACACTGCTATGTTTCTTAATATTATAATTGTAGACATCTGTTTACATTTTTATTGAAAATGAATATTCAATTTTCTTATATATTCAAGTATATTTCTTATCCTTTCTGTATAGTCAGTATAGTTGAATTATACTTATTGGTTAACTCAGTAGTCTGTCCTGATGCTGCTCTGATAATGTCAGCATTATTTGTTACTGAGTCAAGTAGTATACTATGAACATATTTTCCTTCTGATACACTGTTTTTAATTCCTCTGCAAGTCGGGAATAATATTTTATTTATTTATTTTTTTATTTTTAAAAGTGTCCTTATTAGAAATACTTCCCAAACTATTATACCACTCAATTTTATTTTTCCTTATGATCAAGGATTAGTGCTAGGGTGGGCTCAGAAATCATAGGAATGGTTTAATACTGAAAGAAAAGGCTTTTCTGATTCCTCAGACCTGAAAATAATTTCTCCTTTGAGGATCTCATTGGCTGTATATATCACTCGCAACAAAAATTTTCTGCCTTACCCTAGTTATTTGTCCATGTACCTTATCTTTTCTCCTAGATCTGTTTGCTCTTTGAGGTGGGGTTTACATCTAACTCATTGCCCTAGGTTCTCAATCCATTGTCCTGATGAGAGGCCACTCAGTAAATACAAATGAGGGAATAAATAGACAAACTATAATTTACTGTAACATTTTTATTTCTCTTCTGTGTCCCTATTGAATGTGTACAATAATGCTAATGGGGGGAGATTGAATTCAGTGGATTTAATCTGTCTGCTGTGCTGGAACACTTAATAGAGGGCCATATGCAGAAAAGTCAGAGACTTTAAATAACTTCTTCAATAAGAGGCACAACTGGGGTTCAAATACAGTTTCTGGCTCTAAATCCTGTGTCCTTGTCCACCATGAGGTACCAAGTTCCAGGCCTAGTTCAAAACAAAAGGGGGTGGCAGTTGATGGGCCATGTATCCTTTTCGTTGGGTCTCTAGGATGCTTTGAACTTTTCCCTTTTTTCAAGGGAATACCAAACTACTTTTCTTCCATACAACCCCAAAACCTGTAATTTTTTGTAAAAAACGAATATTCTTAAATTCTAATAAGATTTTATTTGTAATAGATGTCCACCTTCTATCTGAAAATCTTCTAAAAACACCATTTTCCATCTCTAAGCCTAGGGTGCTGCTGTGTGCTGCATATTTGCTAAACAAATTTAAGACAACCTGCAGAATTTGTGAAGGCATTAAAATATTTCTCTTAAATGAGGTGTGGCCTGTTTGTAGCTAGTTTTTCTTGGAAATCCCAGAAGACAAACACCTGCATTCTAAGTCTCTTTAGGGAGCAAGGATTCCCAAATTTTTTTTTAAAAAAATTCTCTCTGCTTTTGCGGGGGTCATTGTCGAGTCTACCAGTAGAGGGCGCCGAACCATAAGCAATGGTCTAAGATTTTCCTACCAGATTCAGGCATCACATCGAGGACTCTGCAATTTCTCAAGCGCAATTTAGCACAACGTCCAAACCCCTTTTCTCTCATGTTGCTTTTGTCTCTCACTGTGTAAATGAGAATGCCCGTCTCTTGGGCCTAGAGGTGGGGGGAAGGGACCTTGGGGGCTGTACGAGAAAGGAAAACAAAGCTTTCGTGCACACAGGAGATTGGAATGAATAATATGCGAGGTGTTGTTAATCCTGGCATGGTGTTTACCTGGTTCATACATCACAGTTCAGTGACTAGCATGTGACTTTCTCAGAATTTATAAGGCCCTGGCATACGAAGATATAATGTGTTTAATGTTCTTTAACACAGTTGGGCCAGTAAATACAGCCCCAGACTGATAGCAGGGATTATGGAGATCATTTAGTACACAGAGGCCAGCATACAAATGAGTAGACTGAGGCCCAAGGAAGCAAAGGCCTTGACCAAGATCCCCCAATTATAACATTAACAGAACCTGGGATACCAAACCAGCTTACCAAACCATACCCCTAAACTACCTTCTTAACACTCCTATCCAGGAAATCCTTTGAAACCAGGGTCTGAGGGAACCCAGATCATCACATCAGAGCCACTGGGGGGAACAAGATTAATTTAGGAGGATTTTTCACAGGGTTTAGTAATATTCAAATGTATAGCTGTGGATTACATTCATAACTACTGTTTCGGGTTGTTTTGACTTACGTAGCCTATTTTTACCCTTCTTAACTCTTGTGCACACCTTTGTCCTCCTTCTAAGCTAACGTTTTTCAGTTTTCTCTATGCCAGTCCACCTCTAGGAACCATGATTCACAAATCCTGTGTGAATCTGGCCCCTAGCTACTAATGGATCAGCTGCCACACTCTTGTCTTTTTCATTCCCAGGAATAACTTGCCTTTAGCACTGCAAGCTCGGCCCTGTGATAAGCTGCGGTTCCCTTGCTCCAATCTGCACATGGCTGGTCTCCATCTCCAGTTTTCAGCTCTTCCTCTAGAAAGCCACCCCTGAGAAGCTGATATCAGTGTTCACTGAATTACCCTTTACTCCCACCAACTTGTGTTAATACTTTGTGTCACCCTTTTAAACCCACCAGTAATTTTCTCAAGTTTTGTATTTATTTTTAATCTTTCACCCCATGCTCATGACTAGAATGTGTATTTCATGAAAGCTGGAACCTCATATTCCATGTTCACTGTCTGATTCCCAGCCCTTTGAATAGTCTCTGACTCCTAACAGACGTTCAAGAGTAACTCTGGGGAAATGTCAGTCTGAGCTGTGCGTAGAGGCCTTTCTTGCACCTTGATCACACAAGCATCCAAGACTCACAGTCTCTTCAGAGGAAATTCACTTTCTTCAGTCTTTGGAGTTTTCTCTTCTTTGAGAAAGCTGCAGGTTACAAATGATGCCAGCCCTAAATTCTGAATGACTGGGAGTTGTGCCAGCTTTCTCCTCTGCATAGGGACATTCTGGTTCAGCTGCTTAATTACCATAAATCACCCATCTTCGCTGACTCTCCCTCCCTTTGAGACTCAATGATTCCCCTCACTGAGGTTGATTTTGCCATACAACTCTTTACAGGGCAGAGGGTAAAGACAGGTTGTGGGTGAAGAGTTTGGGTATTTATCTGGAGGTTAACTTTTGGGGATCAGCTAAGGCAACTAACTAGTCATCAACTTGTCTCATGGGACTGTAGAACATCTTGGGCCACCCAAGTTGTCCAATGAGGTCTGCCCATTCATTGAAGCCATTAGATCCTCTGGGAGGACATGTTTAATCAATTTTCTTCCTCTTTCTTAATAAAATCTAATTGTGTTTCATTGGAAAGAATGAGAAATTTCCTTCTCTCTGCTTCACACCTTATGCTTGTGGTACAATTGGTGCGGCTAAGCTGTGTGTCAGGGGGCAGTCTGGAGGGGTTAAATGAGGGGAAGAAATTCTATTTCACACAACTATCCAGTCATTGCCATGACCACCTCCTTCTTTCCATCCACACAAAGGTGCAAAGATACAACTGGAGACTCTGGGTAAGGTGAGAGCTGCAGAAACAGGTCCCCCAAGTCCACAAGTAGTAGTAGATGCCATTCACTGAATATCTGTTCTATGCTAGATGCCATCTTAAATGCCACCAATAACTCTTATCTAACTCTTGCAACAGCCCAGTAAGTTTTAGTTCACTGTTCTGCAGGTAAGATCACCAAGTCTCAGGAAAATGTAGGGTACATAACTGAGGCCACTTGAATGGAAAAGGCATATTTCACATGTGAACCAAGTGTGTTCAAATACTTGCTACTCTTCTACCACACTGTGCTGTGAACCTCTCTCTCTACTAGTACTGACTTTGTAGGGACTTGCTGAAGCCAAACAGTCTTAAGGGGTCACTAAAGTTCTCACACTTACTTAGACAAACAAAAATACATAAATCATGCAGACTGTAGTTAGAATGTTGGTGATACAGACCTCATGGTAATAGGAGAGATTACACTTCTTTACTTTCCAGTTTGAAAACTCATTAGTTTAAGTTTTTTATTTTAATTTATTTATTGAGCAAACAATAAGTGTTTAGACTAGGTGTCAAGACCAATCCTGGAGACTGGTTATAGGGTAGCAGACAGGGTCAGAACACTGCTTTGTTCTCTTAAAGAACTTACAGCTTAAAATGTTCATTGGAGAGAAAGATAAAATATTTCGTAAATCTCATTGTATACATTTCTTTTAACTTGCTAGAAAACTATCTCATTCTTAGCAAACATTACTAAGGAATGATTTGAGCTGTTTTATCAGTCCCGACCGTTCTGTTCTTGGACTTGTTTCTGGTATCAGTCACCACATGCACAGATTCCACGTTGGGATGGAATCTGACAGAGAGGAAGGCAGAGGACTACTGACCCTTCCCTGTGGTCCACACTTTACCAAAGACTGATTAACAGGCCCTCACTTGATGCTCTTTTCCATAGGGTTCCAGAGCTGGAAGCAGACACTGAAGTTCTTGAAGAATAGAGCCCAAGTAATAGAAAGTTATATATATAAAAATACAACAAATGGAAATTTCATTAAAATATAGGATTGAGGTTGAGCTGGAACATATTCTTCTTAGCAAAGTATCTCAAGAATGGAAGAAAAAGTATCCAATGTACTCAGCCCTACTATGAAGCTACTTTATAAGTTTTGCCATACAATTCTTCACAGGACAGAGGGTAAAGACAGGTTGTGGGTGATGAGTTGGGGTATAGATCTGGAGGTTAACTTTTGGGGATCAGCAAAGGCAGCTATAACCCAACTATAGCACAAGAATAGAGGGAAATGGGCAAGAGAGGGGAGGGGAGGGGTAGAGGGAGGGTACTTAGAAGGGTACAGGCAAAACTTACTAAATGCAAAACAAATGTCTTCATACAATAACTAAGAAAATGCCATGAAGGCTATGTTAAACTGTTTGCTGAAAATATTTCAGATTGTATATAAAACCAGCACGTTGTACCCCTTGATTGCACTAATGTACACAGCTATGATTTAATAATAAATAAATAAATAAATAAATAAATAAATAAAATATAGTATCTTGAAAAAAGAAGATATAGGATTGAATCTGTAGATTTAGGGAATTCCTTTTAGGAAAAAATTAATAACTGACATTGATGATGTCTGACAAGTTTGTGATGTTGCTACCTCATACTAGGTTGGCAACACTATACAAACAACTCAGTAAGGTTTCATAACCTTGGTATATCAGTGTCTCACAGATATTACATTTGGTGGTGTTTTGCTGAGGGGAATTCATTATTGTTGTGTGTTTTTGTGTGGTGTACGATGACAGTTCTAATGGTCATTCCAGAAAGAGAGTTTCAAAATTGCTTTGAAGGGTGGACTAGGCACGGGGATTGATGCACAGCCTCCCAAAGGGAGTACTTTGAAGGTGACTATAGTGATATTCAGTAAAGAGGTATGTAGCACTTTTTCTAGAATGAGTTCATGAACTTAATTTTTACACCTTGTATGCATTCAACAGTAGACATATTCAGGGTACTCTTGTGAAACTCAATGCTAAAGCAAAAAAACCATCTATGAAAAATATACCTTCTATAATGCAGAAAATTATCACATAGGCCTAAGGTTTCTCTTCTGTAAGCAAATGAAATATGTCTACAAGTTTAAGAGAAGGAAGTAGGATCCAACAATATTATACGCAGTTCAGTTGTTCAAGGATAAAAATAGCAAAAATCATTCTCAAACAGGAAAGAACTTAGGAATTATTTTACCCATGACTTCTCCTTGAAAACAAAAACAAATCTTTTTGATGAAATCCAGCAAAGAATGATGAAAACAAACCCTGAAAGTTAGCCATATGTCTGAGTTTTCCAGACTTGGAAAGCTGGAACAATTGCCTGGATAGAAGGCTTTGCTGAGCTATATGAAAACTATGTGGCATTTTGAAGAGAGCCCTGGGTTGAAACCTGGTTCTACCACCAACATCCCTTAAGATCTGGGCCTTAGTTTTCTGCATCTGAAAAATGAGACCACTTCAACTCTATACTCTCCATGTACAATGAAGAAAACAAGTTTAAACATCCCTCAAATAATGATGCTATTTCTCTTCCATCACATTTTGCATCTGACTACAACCCTGGATTGGTCTTCTCTTTGGATTCCCTGTTTACACTCCATGTTGGTGACATTGGGACACTTCACAGTTGGCCACTCTTTTGATCAGTTTACTGCTTAGTCAAGGCTTTTAACAAGCCAAGGCTCATTCAGCTGAAGTCTCATCTTGCTTGCAATGACATCATTCATCAGGGTCTTGGCTGGGCAGTCATGCTGGCCAGGACTTGGCCAAGCCCCAGCAGCTGTGCTGTTAGTAGGAGGTTACCCTGCAAATTGTCATGCTGCTTTTCTTTCTAGATTTGCAGCAAAGGCTTTGTTTTCTGGCAACACTTTAGGGAGGTCATTCAGAAAGGCTATAGCTCCATAGTCATTTGCTTTTGCCTTCCTCAGATGGGGCCACATGTCAAATCTGACGCTCTCTGGCTTTCCTACCAGACTGACAGTGGAACAGCCAACATCCCTGCTCAACATCAGCAGGTTGCTAAGGGACAGAGATAGGAACAGTTAGTGATAGGAGAGAGATAGGAGGGTTGATAACTTGGCATGACCGTCTGTTCTACAGATCCCAGGATTCTTTGGATTAGAGCTCTTGCCACGTTGCCTACTTACTTGTTTTTGTCTGTCCACAGGCACAGTTCTTGTTTGTATGGCATCATTAGCACTAAATTCCTGGCACAGAGGGGTGCCAGTTTTGTTTGATGAATAGCTAAACTAATTGATGCTAAGGCAAGGAAATGATGTGTGGACAGTTGATTTATTTATCCAACATTGGTAATCCATTTATTTGACCCAGCACACTGGATGGAAGTGGCTACAATAGGCATACCCAACATCAGGTCCCAGCTATTCTTCTGTTTTGTCCCTCCATTCTTCTCCTCAACTACCTCAACCATAACAGCCAAGGGAATGGGTGTGTAGACCACTTTCTACCATCTTTCTCTAGACTGGAAACCATTTGTTCAACTTTGGATTCTTACTTAGGAATGTGGATGTGGACCCATCATTTATTGTCATTGTATCAGTTGCCCTGGAAGTGACTGGGGCTGGCAGCATGCTTCCCTCTTATGTTGCTTATTTGGGGGCCAAAGTACAGATGTTAGATTTCCTCTTACTTATTTAATGAGTAAGTTCTCCCTTGTGTTCTGCACTGTGCTGATATCCAAATATATCATAATGGTTCAGACTGAAGTCCTGCCCTAGGGAGGCATCAAACCCAACCTCTGATTCAGGCTTCCCTGTGGTACCTGTAGTCACCCATAGGAAGGCCTTTGGGTTGACTTGCCTACCTTTCTTTCTAGGGCTTTTTTCATTGTAGTGATGGAATAAAATGTGACAATATGGATAGAAAATGTATATGACTTTATTATTTAGAAGGATCATAGCCAAAACCAATATCATATATCTGAATAAACAGGACCAAATTCTTTTCCCTTTTGTTCACAAAGCTCAAATATGTTTTCCTCCTTATCATCTCACTTTCAGTACATGGTACACATCTCTCCTATAACGTGTCCCAAGTCTCCTCCTGAAGTGGAACAAACTGGGCTGCTATTTCTCATGACCCCTTCTCTCATTCATATGTGCCTCCTTACCTCCTCATAAAGAGGGGGCCGTACAGAATGATGCATGCAGGGGAGGAGGGCTCTTAGCAGGTCAGCCAGGGACAAATATTTGTAGTTTGACTCTGTTCTCGACTCCAAGGTCAGAAGAGAATGGAAATATTTGCAATCTCCTCTTCTTTATTTTGGTTTTTCCAAAAGTCTTATTAATACTCTGTCCTCCCTAAGTTTACTAATAATTCATTTTCTGCCCAATACTCACACTTGGATATGTGCATTTCCTCCTCCCATATAATAGATTTTTCTCCTGTGCATCTATCCTTCCCATATTTCTTACCTGTTATTTCACATGAGTTAAATTAAAATGATCTCCACCCTAAATACAGAAACTTTTCCCAAATTCCACATTTCTTCCAATGATGTCACTACTCTAGAGCTACAATAACAGAAATTTTGGAGTTATCTTTTCTCTTCCTTTTTCTCTGTCACCCATCTCTAGTTAGTCCCAACACTCCCATAATCGCTCCAGTCCATATACACTCACCATCACCACCACCATCGCCAAACGTGGGTCAGAGCCAGAGACTTTTAGCTGATCTCCCTGTTTGGCACACTCTTGACATGTCAAGTCATTCCATACTGTGCCCCCACATTCAAATTCCTGCAATCTTGCTTCCGCAAAGTCAGCACTCCACATCTCCCCTGGCCTCTTTCCCTGTCTCCCTGCTCACTTGACTGCTTCCATCACAAGCCCTTCCCCTCAGGGGTGGCTTCCTGACCAGGCCACCAGTGCTAACTGCTCCTTTCATTAAACTCCTGTTGACATTATGTCTTTACTTCACTTTTGCTTGTTCAGAAATGTGTTAAACTCGTCCATCTTCTCCTTCTGGTACCTAGAATTCTGACAGTCTGGAAGACACAATTTGAAATTCATGTGACTCAATATTTCATGTATTTTAGTCTTATTGCCTCAAGCCTGAGCTAGGCAAATTCACGTGGCTTTAAAAAAATTCAGAATGGAGGCTCGACGCCTGTGGCTCAACGGGCTAAGGTGCCAGCCACGTACACCTGAGCTGGCAGGTTCGAATTCAGCCTGGGCCCACCAAACAACAATGACAGCTGCAACCAAAAAATGGCCTGGCATTGTGGTGGGCACCTGTAGTCCCAGCTACTTGGGAGGCGGAGGCAAGAGACTCGCTTGAGCCAGGAATTGGGGGTTGCTGTGAGCTGTGATGCTATGGCACTCTATCCAGGGTGATAGCTTGAGGCTCTGTCTCAAAAAAAAAAAAAAAATTCAGAATGGAGCTGGATGTGGTGGCTCACGTTGGTAATCCTAGCACTTTTGGAAGGCTGAGGCAGGTGAATTTGTTTAAGCTCAGGAGTTCGAGACCAGCCTGAGCAAGAGTACAGCCCCATCTCTACTAAAAATAAAAACAAAACAAAACAAAACAAAAATAGCCAAGTATTGTGGTAGGTGCCTGTAGTTCCAGCTACTTGGGAGGCTGAGGCAAGGAGATCTCTTGAACTCAGGAGTTTTGAGGTTGTTATGAGCTACGATGTCACCGCACTCTACCCAGGGCACAGAGTGAGACTCTGTCTCAAAAAAAAAAGAAAAGAAAAGAAAAAATTCAGAATTGGAGAGTCTGTAGGTAAATGTATTCCTTTATGTTTTGAACCACACCTTAACTTATTTTTGGAGTCCACTACCTAGCTTTGAATTGCCTAAGGATACCATCCTGGTCAATGGCTTGGCCCCAGTCTCCTCCCCTTCCACTCAAGTCTGATTTCCCCCAGAGCTGGGGCAGCCTCTTACTGCATCCCCAGGCTTCCTCCCTGACCTCCTCCTGCCTGAGCCACATAAGAGCAATACATACTAACAACAACTAATATTTATTTAGCGCTAACGATGTGCTCAGACTGTGTTAAGCGCTTTCTCTCATTTAATCCTCACAAAAAAAAGCCCCTCTGAGGTAGGTAAATGTTTTCTGGAAATAAACCACCAAGGGCCTGCGCCACTTCCATGGAAACAAAGGCTGTTTTCAAACACTGTTAAGAAACTGTTTCTATCTTAGGCTTTCAATGACCTGGATTGTCAAGTGTGGAGGGGGAAAAAAAAGTGAGAGGGAGAGAGAAAAAAAATGCCAGGGGAAGCTCTTCTTTTAATGCATGGGTTAATTAATCAATTTATTTTCGGTTATGCACAGGCACTTTCTTCTCTGTAATTAGAAAAAAGAAAAAAGCAGGACTTTGTGCTTCTGGAGAATGTTCTGATCCTGAAAGGTACAGGCTTTTGCTGCTGAAGTTTCCCTTTGCTCCCCCAAGACCCAGCCTTAGGTATTTCAGTGTTGAATAAACAGGCCTGCACGTTGTGTGCCCAGCTCAGGACACCCTGCTGAGAGCATGTCCTTAATACCAACAATGCCACACATTTATTCTAAGGTGACCCCCCTGACCCTCAAAAGTTTGTTCACTCCACTGGGTCTCCTTGGTCTTTTCATTCCCCTGAATTCTCCACACAAAGCCCTGTCACATCCACAGTTTTCTTGCAACTAAACTGGGATGGGAAGAGGGGGGAGTGGAAAAGAAGCTGAAAATAGCCAAACCTTGATCCTCCACCTTAAAGAAAGTGAAGGACATTTGCATGTTAAACCATCCCCACACATTTGAGCTTCCTCTCACCCACCCCTGTTTTAACACACTCTTTTCTAAAATCCTGAGAATTGGGGCCCATATTCCCCTTCCATCTGAAGGAACTCTGGGTCAGTGCAGATAAGAAGCCCTACTGTGAAGAAAGCTCTTTGCTCTTCTTTACATTTGCAATTGTCGAGAGTTTTAAAAAACATTGATATTCCAAATGGAAGGCTCTGGTTTTAGAAGGAGGAGAGAAAGGATACTTTTGGCTTTACAAGTGTATTTTATTCACTGGTCTCTCCTACTCTTCCTCCCCTCCTTGAGTTGTTTGTTTATCTTTGATCCCTGGACGCAGGATTTGAAGGAAGAATGACATCATTCGCTGTGAAAAACTACTTTGTTTTATGTTTTTCCTCATCTTTTAATTATCAAATTCTTCTCTGCCGCTTGCCCACAAGGAATGGAAATTACCTAGGACTTTAGGACTTTTTGCAAGACTTACTTTTAAAAAAAGAGTCCATCCTAGACGGCCTCATCCCATTTTTGTTTCTTTTATTAGTTTTATCTATTCAAATCCAATGTAATGAGAATATTTCCTTGAGTACAAAAAAGCAGATAAAGAACTCTGAGGGTACATTTGTGTTTTTTTCACAAGTCTCAACTAGGGAAAAAAATAGCTCACCACGTAAGGCACGCTTTATTTAGTTAGCGTTCGCACTTGAGCCGTGGTGGTGGACTCACTGTCATGTCCCCTAGCACCTTTGCCCTACCACCCTTTAACTCTAGGAATGTCCTCTGAAGATGTATAATGATGGGGAGAACTCTTGTTGTATTTTAAAGAATTCCTGGAAGATATGACTTATTGATTGAAGACATTCTGATTTGATGATTTTTGTTATTTAATCAAAGGAAATTCAAGTAACATAAATTTAACTATTTGAATAGTTAATGTCAGTCAATGACAATTAGTACTTTCACAATATCATATAACCTTTACCTCTTGTCTAGTTCCAAATTATTTTTATCACCCCCAAATAAAACCTCATACACATTAATGAGTCAATCCCCACAGCTCACCCTACCTTGAGCCTGGTAATCACCAATCTGATTTCTATTTCTTTGGGTTTATCTATTTTGGGTATTTCCTATAAACGAAATCATACAATCTGACTTCTTTGACATATGCATATGATGTTTTTCAAGTTCGTCTGTGTTGTAGAATGTATCAATATTTCATTGATATATAGCTAATTAAGATTCCATTAGATGTATATACCATAATTTATGTATTCATTTGTCTGTTGATGAACATTTGGGCTTTTGCCACCTTTTGACTATTGTTTTCCTTATTCTGCACAGTGATGTTATGTGTGTTCCAGACTTATCTTCTGTTCTTTTGGTTATATATCTAGGAGTGAAATTTCTGGGTCATATAATAATTCTATATGTAACTTTTTGAGGAATTGCCCAACCGTTTTTCACAGTGGCTGAACCAGTCTGCATTTATACCACAATATATAAAGTTTCCTATTTTTTCACATATTTGCCAATACTTGTTATTAATATTTTTCTATTTTTTGGTTTGTTATAGCCGTCCTCATGGGCATGGTACCACATGTACTGTTCGTCCTAGAGGTGGCTCTTTTAGTTTTCTGATTTTCATCTCATTATTTACTAATGGTACTGAGCGTTTTTTCAGATGATTTTTGGCCATTAGTACATCTTCTTTGTAGAAATCCTTATTTATGTCATTTGCTCATTTTTAAGTTAAAGATTTCATTTAAAATTAATCTAATTTGTCTTTTTGTTGTTGAGCTATAATAATTCCTTATGAACTGTGGATACTGGATTCTTACCAGACATATGATTTGTAAATATTGCTCCCATTTTATAGATCGCCTTTTCACTTTCTTGATAATGCCCCTGGATATACAAAGTTTTTACCTTTGATAGAGACAACTTTACTTTTTCCTTTTGTTGATTGTGCTTTTGTTGTCATATCTAAGAATCCATTGCCAAATCTGGATCATAAAAATTTATCCCTCTCTCTTATTCTCAAAGTTTGATGGTTTTGGTCTTTACATTTAGGTCACTGTTCCATTCTGAGTGAATTTTTGTATGTGTTGTGAAATGACATAAGAGTAGAGTCTAACTTTCCTGGGCATGCGGAGGTCCACTTGTTTCAGCACCATGTTCTGAAGAGATTCCTTTCCCCCATTGAATGTTCTTGGCATCCTTGTTGTAGATGTAGGAGTCTATTCCTGGACTCTGAATTCTATTCCATTTGTCTGTCTATTCTTATGTCAGTATCACAGTATCACACTTTTTTAAAATGTAAATTATTTTCTTTTCAATTTACAAATAATATAGTTTTACATGTATGTATTTATGGTGTATATGTGATGTTTTGAACCACATACATATTATAGATTCAATCAAACTCATTAACATTATCTATCACCACATCAAATTACTTTTTGTATGTGAATATGCCAAATGTATATTCTTTTAGTAATTTTGAAATAGACAGTACATTATTATTAACTGTGGTCACCACGCAGTGCAATAGATCACTAAAACTTTTTCCTCCCTGCCTCCAGTCTCTGGTAACCTCCTTTATATTCTCTATTTCTATGATATTGAACTTTTTAGAATCTATGTATAAATGAGATTATACAGTATTTGTCTTTCTGTGCCTGAATTATTTCACATAGCATAATGTCTTTCAGTTCCATCCACATGGCCACGAATAATGGAATTTCCTTGTTTTAAAATTCTGTTAAGGTCTGTATGTAATAATGCATTGTCTGATTGCTATAGCATTCTTTGTAAGTTTTGAAATGAGGAAATGTAAGCCCACCAACTTTGTTCTTTTTCAAGATTGTTTTGACTATTTGAGGCCTTTTGCAATTACATATAAATTTGAGGACTGGGTTTTCCATTTCTGAGAAAAAAATGGAATCTTAGTAGCAATTATATCTGTAGATTGCTTTGGGTAATATTGCTATTTTAGCAATGTTTAGTCTTCTAATCTATTAACATGCAATATCTTTCCATTTGTTTAAGACTTTTTTTACTTTAAGCAGTATTTTGTAGGTTTTAGTATGCAAATCTTTAACCTAATTTGATTAAATTCATTCAAAGAAATTTTTTTCTTTTTCTTTCTTTTTTTTTTTTTTGCAGTTTGGCCAGGGCCAAGTTTGAACCCGCCACCCTCGGTATATGGGGCTGGCGCCCTACTCACTGAGCGACAGGCCCCACCAGAAATTTTATTCTTTTGGATGCTATTGTAAATAAATTTTTAAATTTTTTTCACATTGCTCACTGCTATTCCATAGAAACAATTGATTTTTGTGTTTTGATCCTATAGCTTGGAACTTTGCTGAATTTTCTGTTATAGTTTGTGTGTGTGTGAATTCATTTGAACTTTCTCTATGTAAGAGCATGTCATCTGAAAACAGAGATAGATTTACTTCTTACTTTCTAATTTGTTGGCTCATTGTCTATTTACTCTTTTCCTTGCTTAACTGTTCTGGCTAGAACTTTCAGTACATTGTTGAATAGCAGTGGTGAAAGTGGGAATGCGTCTCTTTTTCTTGATTTTAGGGGTAAAGATTTCAGCCTTTCATCATTGAATATGACATTAGTTGTGAGGTTGTAGAAATACTTTTTATCAAATTGGGGTAAATTCCTTTCCATTCCTAATTTCTAAGGGCTTTTTTTTTTCAAAAAAACCATTGGTTTTTTTTTTTTTTTTTTTTTTTTGTGGAGACAGAGTCTCACTCGATTGCCCTTGGTAGAGTGCTGTGGCGTAACACTGCTCACAGCAACCTCCAACTCCTGGGCCTAGGCGATTCTCTTGCCTTAGCCTCCCGAGTAGCTGGGACTACAGGCGCCTGCCACAACGCCTGGCTGTTTTTCTATTTTGTAGTTCGGCTGAGGCTGGGTTTGAACCCACCACCTTCGGCACATGGGACCAACGCCCTACTCGTTGAGCCACAGGCACCGCCCCAAACCATTGGATTTTGTTTTAATGATCTTCCTACATCAACTGAGATAACAATTGACTAGTGACTAACTAGTGACTAACTCCCTTGTCAATTTTTGTCAACCTATGGCTATTTCAGTG
The DNA here is from genome assembly GCA_963573935.1 of Arctocebus calabarensis. Lineage (NCBI taxonomy): Eukaryota > Metazoa > Chordata > Mammalia > Primates > Lorisidae > Arctocebus > Arctocebus calabarensis. The sequence goes on along the minus strand of CAUYON010151573.1, from coordinate 8,697 downwards.
GAGGAACCAATTTCTTGAGCACCCTAATTTGCCATCTTTTATGATTTACTTCCTGAGGTGTTTTTTGATCTTCATTTTATTTTTGACCTCCAGAGGCAGCAGAACTATTAAACCTCTTTTTAACTACATGTGTGTATAGGGCACCATATCGAGAGAGAGAGAGAGAGAGAGAGAGAGGATGCTGCTGAGGAAGAAGAAGAAGCATGTGGAACCCAATTTAGGCTTTCTGAAAGAAGTTATAGCTGATCTCTTTTCTTTCTGTGCCTCTCAAATCTCCTGTTGTTCTGATCCAGTATTCTTCCAGAGAAGAATACATTTTGTCAGGGAAATATAAACTACACAAATACAAATAGGACAGCTTGCTCTCAGACAAGCTGCCAGAGACACTCTTGTAGCAATGGCAAGTAATCTCTCTTCAAATTATGTTTCATCTCTCTGTGACCTCTGAAAGGTGGTCTTACTGATAACTTATCTAACAGAGGAAACTATCAAATAGGAAACAAGAGAAATAACTCATGGTGCAACTACCCTCTGTTTAATTAAAACACCTGTGACCAAACTAAGAGTTTATCTAAGTTCTCTGCCTTGGAAAACCTCTCTGCCTTGGAAAAGCTCCTGAGTGGACAGAAGTACCAACTTCTCCCAGCTTCTCAAGAAGAGACACTTCCAGATGCCTCCCAGTATCAAGAAGAAAGAAGGAACTAATTTCCGTTATCAAAGTGCTATGTGAAAAACAAAAAGCCAACACAGCAGCTTCACAGCCATTTTTGTTATTAGTCTGCTGAAGCAAAATAAAAAGCATTTTTATTCTTTATAAACTCCAGCCACTTTTCCAAAGGGACCTGGCATTTCTCCCTTCCTTCTTGCTGAGGGAAAATCGCATAACGTACTTACAGACGGAATATGACCATAAGAAGAAAGTTCATCAGCCACGGAAACCCAGCCGAAGGGAGCACACGGAATCTAAGCAAATAATGGGAACGAATGCTTTGCTTAAGTCCACACTATAGTTGGGATTATTTTGATTCCACTTATCACAAACTCATAATTCAAATGGCTGCAATCATATTGAAAATGTACTTTTAAATAAGTACATTGGCTCCTGTTAACCACAGATTCACATTCTGTACTTTTCCATTTTATTTCTGCACTCTATTAGTTCCTCTCATGTTCTCCATATGACCGTGTACATTGCTAATGATTGTGTGTTGACGTGACATGTCACAGAATAAGGGAGATGTGAAATCACATTTTTTTTATTTTTTTTGCAGTTTTTGGCCAGGGCCAGGTTTGAACCCACCACCTCCGGTATATAAGGAGCACCATACTCCTTTGAGCCACAGGCACCACCCAAATCCACACTTTTTTCCCTGTGTGTTTTTGTCAGTGAAAAACATTTTCTAGATCCCCCAAAGTGTTTATTTCAAATGAAAACTGGATCATATTTTACTCGTAACCTATTCAATGGCCTTAAATTCTATTTTACATGGTGTAAGTATTTCTGATTTCTTTTTAGTTTACATTTTCATGGTGTCATGGTACCTTGCATTTCAACCAGAGTCATTCTGTTTTAGCTATGTTACACATAGCTAAAATGTAATTTCCCTGCTTTTGCTATATGGACCAAGTCTTTATTCTTTAGTGATCTTAAAAATTTTACTTCATGATTTTATTTTGCTGTTCTTTATAGAACAAGAACTCCTTTGAATTTGTGCAAATTCCTTTATAGTTTCTAATCCTGATAAATGTATTATCAGATCATTATGTTTTTGGTTTACTTATTATTTTCAACAATTATTTTTTATTGGAAAAATCAGAAATTAAAATAGTGTTGCAAATAATTCAAATATTTCCAGAATGTGTAACCTAGAAAGTAGAAGACTGAGACGCAAAAAGTAGATGGTTTCTTTTTACATCTTTTTATATATTATGACCTTACGTGGCTTAAATTTTATAAAGTATTCACATATTAGTGAATATTAGTTGAAACCAAAACAAATTTACATAGAAAAAAATTTGAATGACTGTTTTGAATTCCGTTGCAAATGCTGTGGTTTTGTGTCATCTATACACAAACTTATATATTTATCACCTGATTCATTTACTAACTTGTATATATATATATTTTTTTACATGTTTATTGATTTATGCATTTATTATACTTACTTTTAAAATATAGTTTATAGAAATGAGGTATGACTACTATAGCTTGTTAGATCCATTTGATGTATTATATATTTTTCGTGTCAGTTTACATAGACCTTTCTCAATACTTTGCATAGCAGCATATTATACTCTTTCATCATTTCAATAAGAATCCATATTGGGAAGGAATTAAATATGTATTCTCAACTGCTATATTTTCTAGAAATCCTTTCCATGACTTTTTGATTTGTAATAAGCTTCCTATTCTTTTTTAACTATAGAAGTTACTACATGACAAATTTTCAGGGGGGTGGCTTATATTATTTGTAGTGTTCTGTTCTCATGAACAGTAACATAAAACTTCTGCTTTTAAAATCAGCCCTCACATGTCACAAAACACCCTTTCTTCTGAGGTTCACTGTCATGGGAAATTGTGTTTGGACATGATGTACATATATCCAAAGTCTGACAATCAAGTTTGCAAACTCATCCTAGAAATGCTGCTACATACCTCATTGCTGAATATCACTGCAGTTCCCAGAGGGTCAACAGGAGCACTTTGAAGTTGACCACCATAGTGATATTCAGCAATGAGGCACATGGCACTATTTCTAGCATGAATTCAAGACTTAATTGTGAGACCTCGTATAGTCTTCCATGTGGTGGTTTCTATTACTGACGACAGAAGCCAAGCAATAAATCTACATTAGCAACCTGGAAGGAGGAAGGGCCATGTCGAAGAACTCAGGGTGACAGAATCACACAAGCCTCCCCAGGGACATACTGCCTACATATGCTCATCCATCCATCTCTAGATGCACAGGATTCTGGGGAATATGTGCTGCTCACATACTCTCATCCATCCATCTCTAGATGCACAGGATTCTGGGGAATAGGTGATGCTCACATATTCTCATCCATCCATCTCTGGGTCCATAGGATTCCTAGGACTGTCTGATGAACTTATGGGACATGTGGTCCCCACCATGCTGGGATTGGCTTCTTTTTCCATGTAACTCTGTTGCTGTTTCACTTATTTGGTAATCGAGTTCACTTCAGTATTTATATTTAGTCTACACATTAAAGCAATGAAGACAGTGAGAATAAATACTTCTGTTTAATGCAAAGGGTGAAATTCAGTTCACAAGAACTGAATTAAAGAACCCTCATACAATAGACATGCTGTTTGCTGAAGAAATGGTGCTAGTGAATTTCCTTTTGCTTTCCTTTGGCTCTGTGTTTTATAGCAGAGCTTATTGAAAAATGTTCTAGAGATTAAAAAAGCATTTGCATTCACAAAATAAAATTGGTGACAGAACCATGTATTTATAAGTGTAACCAGTTTTTATGAACTTTCTCATGAGGCCATTCTACCCTGACCGTGGTGTTCTTGTGTTACTTCCAAATGTTCTTCTTGCTGCCCAGTGGACCACACACACCTGCGTTCTTCAGCTCAACATGTGTTTAACTTTTTCACTCTCATCCTTAAAACACATCAAGATATACCCATGTCTCATTGTTGGTTTTTAAGTGAAAGATTACTAACTTGATTACCTATCCATCTTGGGTACAAGATCTCCATAGCGAATTGTTGTAAAATTCAAGACATAAAGAAGAGAAATTTTTTTTAATTTATTTTAGTTTTTAAAGACAGATAGCAATTGTACATATAGTAATTTTCTGACATATGTCATGTAGGGTGATAAGATGAAGGTGATTGGTATATTTTTGATCTCTAACATTTATCCTTCCTTTGTGTGGGGGAGTCAACATCCTCCTAGATGTCTGTAACTATATAATATCCTATATACTATAGTCATCCTACAGTGCTGTGGAACATTAGGATTTACCCCTCCTACTTAGCAGAAATTTTGAATCCTTTAACAAATCTCTGACTGTGAAATAATGCCCCAGATTTTCACTCTTGAAAACCTGTTTGCTTTTCCATTTCACACTTCACTCATCATTTAGAATGCACAGCATGTTTTATTACACCTATGGTGCCTCAACTCAGGTTATATTTTATATCCAGGTGGAAAAATTATAGATACCATGCCTGGTGACAGTCTCTGTATTTGCTCAACTCAGTATCCACCATTGTATCTTAGTAAGAACTTGCTTTATCCTTTCAGTCCTGTATAGCCTGGGATTTTTTGTTTATTTAGTTGATTGATTGGGGCTTGTTTGTTTTGCTTTTTGTTTATGTTTGTTTTTTTTTTTGTTAGCTCTTGGTTCTTGTAGATGTGGGTCTTAGACTGAAATTAATCTGAAAATGGGCTCTCTGGAGCCACCTGAGCCTCCACCTTACCAGGTTTTCTCACCTGGGACCCTTCGTGGAATCCGTGACCCCACTGGACCCTGTCAGACAAACCAGATTGGCTCTCACCCTGAACACGTTTCTCCTGCCCTCTTTCCTCCGGGCTCACATTTTGAGGTCTTCTTTTCCCATTTCCGTGGTGTTGCTGTTATCTATTCCTGCTCCTCAGATCTCCCTACATCTACTTTCCCCTGGATTAAATTTAGAGCATTCATTATTATTTAGCATCTTTTTTTTTTTTCCATCTACAGGCTGACCCAACACCAATTGGTTTAAAGAAAAAAACATGCAGCTTTTCTCTATTACCCGCTGTGAAGCTCTTGATGATGATTGGTATGTAAACGGTGGAAGACAGGTATGAAGATCTTCCTTATATTTCCTGTTCACACATGCATCTCAGGTGGGGCTTCATGGTTTGGGGCGGGCCCCTCACCTGCGGAGACCCAGCAGGGCAGAGTCCATGTGTCCTTCAAGTAGAGTCCATGTGTCCTTCTACTTGAAGGACACATTGCTGTAGCCGGGAGGAACCTGTATTAGGGAACTGGAGTTGCAGCTGGGTGATGATCTGAGGGAATAGACATGAGGCTTGAATCAGAGGGGCCTTCATGCAGAGGGGCTTCTCTGTTTTTGTTTTTGTTTTTTTTTTTCAGTAGGGAACTTCTTTATCTTCTGTTATGTGGCAAATCCCAGCCTCCATGGACTCTGCCCTGCTGGGTCTCCACAGGTGCGGAGCCTGCCCCAAACCAGGTCTTCCTCTGAGCAGCACGAATACTCTTCTCTTCCAACCCCCTTGTGTCCCTTTCTGGCCCTCATGGTAACTCCCCCAGACTCTCCAAGGAAGATGGTGCTGATAAGCTCACTTAGTCCCTGCCCATAGTAGGCAGCCCTACTATGAAAGGTGCCCATAGTAGGCAGCAGGAGCTAGGGTTAGGAGACCAGTGAAGACCATTAAGGGCTAATCTCCAAGGAATTTTTTTTTAGTAAAAACACCCTTGAGGTAGAGAGCTGTAGGCAAGCTCAGAGTGAAGCACCTGAAAAAGCCAAGAAGTCTGCTCCCAGGCTCCTTCTGCATTGGTGGTCGATAATGTCAGGAAGAGGGTTTTCCTGGAGCTCCTGGAGCTTCTTCTGACCAAGAAGAAGCCAGGCCAGTCACTAGGCTCTTGGGGGCTGCCTGAGGCACAACCAAAACCCCTCACAAAGGAGGTATCTGTCCAAAACTTCATGCTAATGGGTGGCTGGGCAGAGCAGTGACTCCCCCTGGTCCTGGGGGTATAGGTTCAACACAGATGGTGTTTCCATGGAGCCTCTTCAGTTGCCCAAATGGCTGTAGCTTCTCTCCATGGTACCCCAATACACACTTGCATCTGGGGTGTTGGCCATCACCATCCAAGGCCTGAGGCACCCCCAAGCACCTGCTTCCCTGACCCTGGCCCTTGGCCCAGCCCTGTCCTCCACCGCCTTCTACCCAGTGCCCTTGGTGTAAAGCTCAAAGGTGCCCATCTGGCAGCAGATCACAGAAACGTCTCCTGGTCTTCTCAGAGTCTCTGTTCCAGATGTGTCTGGACAGAGCTTGGGCATCCTGGTCTCCACCATTTCCGTCTCAGTACACACTCATGTCTACGTCCCGGTCATCAGGGGCTGGCTGTGAATCTGCCAGGCAGGCTCCCTGCGCTATTTCCTTGCCCTCTGCAGTGTACACAAATTCTTCTGCTCCACAGACTCTGCCTCTTTGTACTTGAAGGACACATTGCTGTAGCCGGGAGGGACCTGCATTAGGGAACTGGAGTTGCAGCTGGGTGATGATCTGAGGGAGTAGACATGAGGCTTGAATCAGATCTAGTGGGACCCAGAGGGCAGTCTCCACATTCCAACTGGCACCAGCCCTGGTGGGCTCGGCTCTGGCAGTGCTCAGGTTGGCCAGGCTGAAGGCTTCATCCTCTGCCTTTTGACTCCAGCTCCTTTCTGGTGTTAAAGAGAAAGGAACCTAAACTTTTTTTCAAATGTCTCTTCCTTTGTGGATTCTGAGCACAGATTGTGTCAGATTGTTCTCTCAATACCCAGCTGGAGTCACACCAGGTCTAGCAATATAAGCATTTGTTAAATGAACAAGTTGGAGGGTTCTACACTGTGTTTCTGGCTTCCCCATCAAAGTGAAAATGAGAGTGGTAGAGAGAAAAGAAATTCTCTTTTTATCTGCATCTTGCCCAGAGGACTAGTGTCTCAATAGGTAGTTGAAGTCTGCTGATGAAACCCGGCAGCCAAGTCCTTTAAGATTCCAGCCACTGGCAGCCAAGTACATGCCAAGAATCATCTGGGCTTGAGACAACCCCCATACTAAGATGATGCAGCAGCAGGTCTGAGTCTGGATAGGAGCAGGGTCTTGAGCGGGGAGAGCCCAGGCATCTGTGGCTGAAGTCTAGGCAAGAAGTTGTCCATCTGCGTGAGAGTCTATAGGAGTTAGGGCAGAATCTGGAGTGACCAGGGAAGGGGCTTGCTCAGGGCAATGATGGTAGTGGAAGCAGAGATGAAAGTATATTTTATGGGAAAGCAAACCACAGAAGGACAATGAAGAAACTAGAGTGAAGGAGAAAGAAGCATTCAAGGTCCCTTTCCCTTACATTATGTAAGTGACACCCTCCATCTCTTGTGTACAGAGCAGTTTTGACTCAGGATTTGGGAAATAACAGTGGCTATTTTTACCCAGACAAAATAGGCCCTTGGGCTAGGGACTGTACCTACAAGAGACCAGTACTGAAGGAAAACCCATGCCCTAGATTTAAAATTAATCAAACAGCGTCACTGTCTGCAAAGCATGTTGCTAGGAGCTAAAAGCATATAAAAAGCTGGATAAGACCTTCTATTTCATATGTATACTCAGTTGAAGAGGTATTTATGGAGGTAAAATCATAGACATTCAATTCCATGAATATGATTACCTAATAGTTGGAATTTGTAGGAATAAAAAGGTTGGTCTATTTCCTGAAACAATGGAGGCAGCCCAAGGAAAATGCAAATTCTTTAAAAGAAAAAAAAAATAGATGACTCCCATGTACCCTAAGAGTCAATGCAGAAGAAAGACCCTTTCCTCCCGAACACTGCTAATGAGGACAGCTGGAGTCAGCTCTGTAAGTTAGGTCAAATATGCAGAAAAGCCTCAACTCAGTGACCTCTAAAAAGTGTGGCATCAAATTGTTTTATAGTTATGTGATATGATGCATTTGTCTCTCTAGTTCTTGGTCAGCAGAGAGGATGTGGTGGGGTTCATTCCTGGCTAGACTATAAACAGAGTCACAATTATGGAAAATCTGGGGTTGGATGATTGCCAGTCATGAAAGTGGTGGGCATTATCAAAGCTCAGTCCTGTTTTAAGTCGACTGCATCCACATGTTAAGTCACACACCAGGCAAGAGATTGGAGTGTCTTGAGGCAGACAGCACCTCTGTGTCTTCCATGGAAAATCTCAGATGTGCGACACAAACAATCTCTGTTACCTATGTGTAGAGAGAGAGAATGGATAGAAATAACTATAGTGTGGCTGCATGCAGTGGTTCATGCCTATAACCCTAGAACTTTGGATGCCAAAGCAGGAGAATCTCATGAGCTCAGGAGTTTCAGACCTGCATGAACAAGAGTAAGACCTGGTCTCTACTAAAAAGTAGAAAAATTAGCATGTATCACGTGGTGTCTTTAGTTCCAGCTACTTGGGAGGCTGAGGCAGGAGGATCGCTTCAGCCCAGAAGTTTGAGATTACAGTGAGCTCACTGACACCATGACATTCTCGCCTGGGCAATAGAGTGAGACTTTGCCATAAATAAATAAATAAATAAATAAATAAATAAATAAATTGTAACAAATTATGAAAAAATATAAGAGACAGATGGTGAAACTTTGCTGCTCATATCATCAGAAGGCAAATGGGCAAATGTTTTCATGGTAGGGTAGCCTATTTTATGACTGAGAGGGGTATTTATTAATAAAGCTGATGAAAGGATGGTTTATGAAATGAGAAAGTGAGGGTAGGGAGAAAAAAGCTTAATAACAAGCAGCTGCTCACGAATATGTTTGTGAGATAAGGCAGACAGGAGATGTGATCCCACACCTACGGTGCATCTTAGCAGGGTACTGGGGAAACTTATTAAATGTAGAGTATCAATGTCTTTATATAGTGATCAAGAAAATGCCATGAAGGCTATCTGTAACAGTACGATCAAAACATTTCTGAATGTATATGAATC
>CAUYON010151572.1:0-23193 GCA_963573935.1 Arctocebus calabarensis | reverse complement strand
ATTTATTTACAGAAAAGAATACAGAAAACACTAAAGCTCCTTGTAGAGGGAGAGAATTCTAGTGGGGAGAGAGAAGCTCTCTCCGTTTCTCTCCTGGTCTTTCCCCGTCTCCTCCTTTAGGCCTTTAGTCTCAGGGTATATATAGGTGTATGGGTTCCTTGGCCAGGAAACGAATGAATACAGTCCCTTCCGCCGGGGGCAAGGTGAACGAATGTATCAATGAATGGATACAGTCCTTTCATGGAATTGAGGCCTAGGAAATTCACAAGATATTGACCTAGGCATAGGAAATGGGGGTTCCACATTTAGTCCTAAGTGTAGTAAAGTGAAGGAGACACCAAGGCACAGGTGTCTCCTCAGCAGTTGTCCAGCCTTTTTGGCTATTGGAGCCTCTGGTGGAGGTTGGAGGTCCCCCTCCTTGCAGAAGTTGGGATTTTTACATTGCTGTTTGTTACTCAATAACCGCTTCTCGGAAGGAGGTGGAAACGTTTATTGAGCCTGGTTTCTCATTATATGTGAGACATGGGGCTAAAGGAATGTGAAGAAACGGAGTACACTGGGAGAAAAAAGACAAAGAAAGATGAAAAAAGAATTAATTTGGGTACTACTGTTCATATTGAAATGCGAAAGCCCTTCTCACTTGTATTCTTAAAGACCTAGTATTTTTATCTTTTGTATTGAATTCTCCATTCTACTTCCTTGAGAAATGTGCACATATTGGATTTGCCATTCCTTTGCAGAATTACATGAGATGCATTAGAAAAAAGACCTCATTTTGAGAAGAATAGTATGCACGTTGGACATCATCTTTCTGCCACAGAAAGAAGAAACTTCTCATTAACGCAGCTGGAAGTGACATGTGAGAAAATGAGCTCCTTGGGTCCTGTTAATATCAATTCGAATGATAGAAGTTTTGAAAATAGCCCCTTTCTAGTGCAATGGATAGGTTTTAGTAAATGCATCATCTTTGATAAGCAATATTCACAGAAGCTCTATTTAAACTTTCTCATTTTTAATCCAACAAATATCCTGATTAACTTTAATACTACTGTCCTTGAACCTACACTAGTATTTCTGAGAAGGAAATATGCAGAAATTCATCATTTTACTTTTGTGGAATAAACGCCTACCTGGTTGCTTTGCGCCTCGTTTGAAACCAGTGACTTGACACACAACTCTAGGGACACTGACACAAGTTAATGTCACCGTTTTTTTAATTCAGAGTAGCTTGCAGAGATCAGAAGTCAATTTATGAATATGCCACTGGTACAGCAGTTGAGAATGGGCCAATTTGGTCAACTGAATATTATTATGTCAAGAAATAGCACACTTCTGCTTTGATATTAAAAAACAACTTTTACCTGTATAATAAACATCTTTTCTCAATTCCTGCAACCCAACTACATAACAGCATTCAGCACGAAAATCCCATCTCCTCCGTATACGTGTTTGTAAGAGTTATATTAGATTTTTTTGTTGCTAATATGTATATTTAAAGCACGTCTCCCTCTTCTTCCTCAACCCATCCCAGCATAGAGCCTCCACCTCCTGCTCAATTAATTTTTCTTGTTTGCAATATCAGTGTGTTGTAAACATTTTCAGAACCTGACTTCCCATGTCTTCTGTTTTTATTTCCTGTAGCTTTAGAACAACACAAGAAAACTACAGGTAAAGTCTTGAGTGGACACAAGCAGCCACACTTATTATTGTAATAATCAGAGAGATGAACAAGAGGCTAAGATAACTCATTCTGAACTGTACTCTTTCCTTCCACTACTATATATGTGAAAACATCTGATGATTTCTCCCTCTCAGGGAATAGTTCTTCTATTCCTAACATTTCTGCTAAGCCAGTTTATACAGCTAAACCTCAATTATCTCATTTAAAAAGTGAGAGGCCAGGTGTAGTGGCTCATGCCTATTATCCCAGCACTTGGGAGGACAAATAGGCAGATTGCTGTGTTCATGAATTCGAGACCAGCGTGAGCTAAAGCAAGACCTCGTCTCTAAAAAATAGCCAGGCATTGTGGCAGGCACCTGTAGTCCCATGTACTCCGGAGGCTGAGGCAAGAGGATCACTCGAGTTTGAGGTTGCTCTGAGCTAAGACACCACAGCACTCTACCAAGGGTGACAAAGTGAGACTCTGTCTCACACACACACAAAAAAAATAGTGAGAATAAGATTGCCTACCTTAAAGGGTTAAGGTGTAGCCTAAATGAAATAATGTATTCTAGATTTAATTACACTTTTAAAAATAGCACCACAGTTAGTGTTCATTGTTATGTATAGAAGATACTCTGCCAAATATCTAGTTATATTTTAAACAACTAGAAAACAGTTATTTGAAAGATTCTGCCTCTGGCCTCCACACGGAGACAGCCATCATTTTATGGTATTTCTACTTGCTATTTTCACCCAAAGTATGAAGTAGCTTCACTCCACACAATCATTCTCAAGCACCTTTTACTTCATTTAGGGTCCCATATGGACATCTCAAACCCAAATCTATGTCACTTCATTGGAGGTCCCAGTTCTTCACCATGAGTTGTTTTACAGTTTGTTCCACAAATACTGTGGGAAAATAACATAATAAAACCACAGTCTCGTATGTCACTTGATGTAGCATTGGAACAACAACAACAACAACAACAACAAAATTGTTCCAGAGTAAATTTCACATAAAGTTGACTCATGATCAATTCTTCAATGTTTATGTAATAGCTTTGGAGAAAGTCAGAAATATTTTTTCCTGAGTCAAGGAAATAATCGTGTATTACTAAGAATCCTAAATGCAGCAAAAATGTAAAAATGGAATGCAGTTTTATATACTGCAAAGGGATTACGTTTTACATTTTATTTTTTATTCGATTTCAACAAGGTTTTAGTGATTGCCTCTTATTGCCAAGTATAATGTTAAATGCTTGGGGGAAAATGCCTCTCCTCTCAGACACGTGGCTTATGGTTTTCTTATAGCTTAGAATAAAAAAACGGAACATTTCATAATGAAATAATGTTTGCATTGCAGTGGAAAAGGGTTTCTATACATGCCTGGGAAGTATGCATGTGTGGGGGATGGCACCAGGAGGAGCTAGCACCTGTTTTGAGAAATGGAGAGGAGGAATTTTCTAGAGAGACTATGTAGAGAGGGCATTCTTATCCATCCATCTATCTATCTATCTACCTACCTACCTACCTAGAGAGCAATGTCTATCTATCTATCTATCTATCTATCTATCTATCTATCTATCTACCTACCTACCTACCTACCTACCTACCTACCTAGAGAGCAATGTATATAAAAAATTGATGGCTTGGATTTATTTAGAAAACTACAGAATCAAATGGCCAGACTAGGTGTGATGGGAGCTAAGATTTAAGAGATAAACATCTAATTCTTTCTCTTCCCATCTTTCCTTTCCATTTCATTCTTTCCTTCATTCATCCTGTTGAAATGTTAAAGGTTCATCACCTTTAACAAATACTTCCTATGTATAAGACATTGTGTTACGTGCCAAAACAAAGATGGTCTTGCTCTCATATAACTTGGTCCATAGGTGGAGAAAGACAATAAAAGTAAATATGCCTTTTGAGAGGTAATGATAATAAAGTCATGAAGAAAACAGGAAACATCTGAGACATATGAACATCCCAAATTTACTCCTATGGAAAGAAAGCAAATATGCAAAGTCTGAGTTAGGAAAACGTCCAGTGTGTTGGAAGACTTTAACAAAGGATAGTGCAGTTGAAGTTAAGACTCAGTGAGAAAAGGGTATAAGTTGTGTTATCCTCATGTGGGACCTTCAAAACCATGATGAGGAATTAAAATTTTTTTTTCTATAGCAAATAAGGGGCTCTTGAAAGAAATATATAGTAGAGAAGTAGTTATGATCTTACCACAGCTGAATTCTATCAAAATTTCTATGGTGGTGGCTGGGTGCCCATAGAACAGTGGTTATGATGCCAGTCACATGCACTGAGGCTGGCAGGTTCGAATCTAGCTCAGGCCTGCTAAAACAATAACAACTGCAACAAAAAAATAACTGGGCATTGTGGCGGGCACCTGTAGTTCCAGCTACTTTGGAGGCTGAGGCAAGAGAAGCACTTAAGCCCAAGACTTTGAGGTTGCTGTGAGCTGTGAGGCCACGGCACTCTACCCACAGTGACACATTGAGACTCTTTCTCAAAAAAATAAAAAATTTGTGGTGATAGAAATATGCTTGATACTATCCAACATGGTATCCACTAGGTCAAGTAGCAAGCTAACTAATGTCACAGAGAAATTAAAAATTTTATTTATTTCATTGAAATTAATTTTCTGTAAATTCACAGAGCCACATGTGGCAAGTGGCTACCATAGTAGACAGCGCATATCCAAATTGAGTTAGAAATCACCCTATTAACTGTGTGGGGATCAAAGGACAAGAAATGAGGTTGTTACAACCACATAGTTAGAGACGGTGGTGTCTGAGCTTAGGAAGTTAAACTGGGCATTATGGCTATTCAGACATAGAAAGTAAAGGGGATGAAGAAGATGAAGAAGTCATGATGAATCATTTATAAAAGACTTATAACACGTTAAATTAATCTATATTGCTTTTCAAGTTGGAAAAAAAATTCTCTCTTTCATTTTAGCCACTTCTATGTCATTATTCAAATACAATAAGTGGGTCATAAATTTTCACATAAATATTAAAACATGATTAACTCTTTCTAGGAGTTCATGGAATCTAGAACTTCCCGTGGCTATCTGAAATTTATCCCTGGTAGATGGACGGTCAGGAATGGTGGGAATAACCTCTCTTCCACTGCAGCTCTGTGGGACTTTGGTCCTCACCATCTATCCTGAGGACACAGAAATCCTGAGCAGTATCTGTGAATGCCCCAAGTTCTGCATGACCCCAAAATGTCAGGGACAATCTAGGAGTGAAGAGTATCCTTCAACACCCTTAGATGATATCTTTTTATAGGTGTTGGTCATACCAAGGACAACTTCTCTCCACCTGAAAGAGAGTCAAATACTCAAAACAGATAATAGGGTAGAGATGGTTAGAGAGAGAAAAAAAAAAACCGAACACTGTATTAGGTAGCAGAGAAGAAAAAAAAAAAACGAACACTATATTAGGTAGCAGTATGGACTATAGGACCATATCCAGTATTAATATTTAGTAATATACTATGTTTAATGCATTCATTGTACCCTTCCTAATTTCCAGGTTCTTTGTCAAGCCCTATCTATTAATTTCTCACTTAATCCTTTCTGTAGACGAGTGGTGTAACCCCATATAAATGTCCTTGTATTTCGATGTTTGTAGTTGTACAAAAAGAAGAATAATACACATTTTCCCCAGTCATAATGTTATTAAGATAATATGCATAATATCCTGATCATAGTATCTGGATATTATACGTATATTTAATATCAAACTGTTACTAAATGTCGAATAGCCACGAGAAGGGTGTTATTCGTTTATATAAGTTTGATCAATTTAGGTCAAAATCACTTACAATATAGTAAAAAAGTATTTTTGGAAAGTATGCACAGCTATATCAAAACAGCTTTTTAGAAATGTCATATACAAGAACATGGGAAAAAGGGCAAGGGAGGGGAGGGGAGGGGAGGGAGGAGGATGGGCGGAGGGAGAGTAATTGGTGGGTCCACATTTAGATGGGGACATCTAGAAGGGTACAGGTGAAACTTACCAAATGTAGAATATAAATGTCTGCACACAATAAGAAAGAAAATGCCATGTAAGATATGTCAACCAGTTTGATGAAAATATTTCAAATTGTATATAAAACCAGCACATTGTACCCCCATGATTGCATTTATGTACACAACCATGATTTAATAAAAAAAAAATTAAAATGTCATATATTCCCTTAATGAATCCCTAGCAATGAAAAAAAATTTAAAAGTCATACATTTATATATATTTTGAAATTTTAATTGGCCATGCTGGCTCACTTAGTAAATGCTATGAACTGGGAATTAACTGGTGTACAAAATGTAGTCTTTTAGTTCTTAAAGGCTAGAGATACATTTATATTTAAATCACTTTATTATGTGTCTAATGCATAATAGTAATAGAATAATCACACCACTCCAGTGTTCTGCCAGATGTAATTCTTTCTGTGTGGGGGGGATTATTTTACACCAAAAATACTCATCCCTAAACACAATGTCTAGTTACACGGTCTAACCCAGTCTCACACATTTAAATAAGTGCAAAGCCCAAGATCACATGCTTGATGTTCAAAAGAGGTTAGCCAGAAATTCTTCCTCTGTCAATGAATAGGCCACTCCTTCCTCCCAAGGATGTACCCTGCACCCTTTTTACATGTATGCTGTTTAATTTCACTTCTTTGGCTTTGGAAGGGCATTTCAGTGTTTTCTTGTCCTTTGCACCATTAAATATATCTTCCATGATTTTAACCCTTCCTAAAGATTTTCATAAATCTTATTCTCATTTATCATTAAGCTACCTATCTGAGTAGGTCATCTCAGACTCGTGTTGTACCCTGAAGCCCATTTCAAAGGCATCTTGGGAAGGCCTGTCCCATTCTCCAGCAAGTCGACTTCAGACACAGGCTGTAGGCTAATAAACATTTGCTAGATGGATGAAAGTGCAATTTCCCATTTTTTTACCATGCTCTCTTCCTAAAATATGCAATATTATGTCTTCCTCTGCAACATTAAGTCAAATCTGATTGTCCTTTATGTCCTTTATCAAAAGCAAGGTTGTACAAAACATCGTGTCAAGCCAGAATGTAGAAATAGCAGGGAAAATAAAAGCTTAGCTGAAATGACTCCCATAAATATTTGAACATCAGATAAGGGTGTCAATCTTCCTTTGTCACGATGCAAAATAGAGGATTTATTTTGCCTTATGAGCATAATAACGTTAGATATCACGGCTCAGCCTACACGAGCATCTTTGTTTCTCTCAGAATATAAATTTTATTACTAAGTTTTGTTATCCAGAGGGGTCAGAAGCTTTACCAATCAGAAAATAAGAAAATAAAAAATTTTAAATCCTAGGTCAGCACTTTCTTTTTTTTCCCACCCTCAAGGTTCATATGCTATTTTTATCACCTTAGGTTATTTGTTTGAAAATATTGTACTAATATCTACAATTTGATATTTATTGATAATTAATAGCCATATTTACCATACCACACTAATAAGATTTCATAGTTATTAGTACCACTATAATTTGATTTGCCACTATAGTGTAACAAATAAATGTTATATTTCCCTAAGGGAAGACATTGTAGGCTCAGAAGTATGGTGGCAATGTGTGGCCTTGGGAGCTAGATATCCAGCAATATAAATTTCATCAAATGACTTCATTACTACAGAGTTTAAGCAACAGTATGTATGATAGACATAAAGTCATGCTGTATAGATTCCCTTCTGGGAAGAATGCCAGAGATAACAGGGCTGTGGTCAGTGGACAGCCTATCCACTTCTTACTTTCTGCCTCAGTGTCAGAAAGTCTCCTCTCCAGTTGTTTGAAGATTAGGAAAACAGAGGTATAAAGGTCTAACCATTTTGGCATGATGCAGAATTCCGCTGATGGGCAATACTCATTTCAGAGAGACCCACGAGGTTGGGCCAAGGTTTTGCTAAGATGGAATCACAGTTTGATTTTCCCCTCTGCCCATCTGCTTTCATAGGTAGCTGATCCCTAACAAAACACCCCATGCCTCAAACTTCATCTCCTTCCACAGAGCACAACTGTAACACAATTGCTTCATAGGAATAAGAATATGTGTAATGCAGAGCAAAAGTGACGTTGTGCAAATGAGATATACACAAAGGGCACACTACTAAACTGCTCAGTATGCATGTATAAAAATCCACAAAATAATTGCAGAATCCCTTGCTGAATACCTACTGGCTTCCTGGAGAATATACAATAGACTTTAAAGAACACACTACAAGTCTATTCTAAGTGCAATTCTGATTCATGCCACCTCACGCATTAAGACAGAGAAAGGATGCTATAATCAGAGAATTTTCCAAGACATTGAAATTCAGAGATTAGAGTTTGGCTAAGACAGTCACTGGCCTCAATTCCAAAACCTCTTTATTGTAGCCATCACTGAGGTTGCATAATAAATGCAAGGAATGTTTCATGAAGGAAATACATTCCTCACGCCAAGCTGGTAAACATCATCGTATTTGTTAGGAAGCCCCTTTCCATCCTGTACAATACTTATGGAAACTTTCCCAAGAGCTAGATTAAAGAAGCCAGCTTTTTCTGGCATTCTCCATGCAGGTGTGTGCTGTCATGGGCCCCATGGGTATAAAGGTTCCGAGGGATCTAAGGCAAGTATGGGAAATGACAAGTCTCATCACATGTAACTGGATTCTAAAACAAACAATTTGTTTGACTGCTAAAGTTTTAAAAATTATTTTAAGAATTTTATCTTTAGGAAATTTCTGAGACAGAGTAGAATCCTAGCATGACGTAGGAGCCAATTATTTAAATTACTGATGGAAAGCCAATTCCTAAGAATCTAGTGTAGGGGGTGGCAAACTATTTCTAAAGCAAATATTTTCGATTTTGAAATTCATACTCTCTGTCACAATTATTCACCTCTGCAGTTGTAGGACATAAGAGAATGACAATGGCTGTGTTCCAATGAAACATTATTTTAAAAAATAAATGCCAGGCCAGATTTGGCCCAAAGGCTAACCCCTAGCCTAGTGTAATGAAGTCCAAGTACTCACTAAAATCATGAGTTCTTACTTGAGTCTCTTTGGAAAGGCAAAATTCATAAAACAGTCTATTGGGAACAAGTGTAGTGACATTTGCGATGCTCAACGTATCGTAATTGAGCAACTGATCAGCACGGAGCCTGAGGGTCCTCCCTCACATTAGCACAGCTCTCTGGGTGCTCCAGAGGCTCAGCCAAGCCACACAAGATTCAAAGATCAAATGGGCTCCTTACACGCTTTCCTTCTTAGAAAGTGCAGTGCACCTCAGCAACTCACTTATGAGAGCCCATAGCAAAGAAATTTGATTTCAAACGGTTGTGGTCACAATATCTTTAGCCCTAGCAGTGTTTCTGAGGGCTCCATTAGGAGAGGCTGCCCTTGGAGAAAGGCAGTGTGTATCTATTTTTCAAATTTAACAGGCATAAATGCACTTTGATATTACAAAAAATGTTTTGCTAAACATTGGTTTGCAGTCTCTGTATAGAAAATTTATAGGAAGACACAATTTTAAGCCAACTGCAAGTAAAGATGCTATTTAGAGCCACACATAATGAAATAAACCCCTTAGTTATGAATCAGTTATTATATTTCACTGAACTCCAACTGTTTCTTTCTCACTGCTTAATTTCATTCTAGCTTTTGTTATTATGCCTAAAGAAACCATTTTAACATTCTCTCGCATGCATTTTGAGTATCAAAAATTCCATCTACAAGTTTTCAGCTTTTTGCCTCTAATTGCCACTGGTTGCTTTGACTGCTTTAATAAATAATATTATCTGAGTTCTGCTAGTCCCAGAATTCTAAGGTCCCTGCATCACATATTATTTATTATTCCTCTAAGGAGAAAAAAAGAGTCTTTTTCTACCCAAAGAATTTCTTTATAGTGAGAGAGAAAAGGGGAGAGAAAAAAAAGAGAGAGAAAATAATAAATTACAACCCACCCTCCAAATTACCACCAGGTTCTCTACAATTGAGATATTTTTACTTTACCATCACTGACATCCCTGGGTATCTATTGTTGCTTTTATTTAAATTTCATTAGACACCTCTTTCTCCATGTGGCTCCTAAAACTCCATAACCTGATTTTATATATCATTTTCAAATAACATGTGTACAAGAGTAGTTAGATAAACGTGAAGGGCTTGAGTCTTCCAGGCACATTCATCCAGTCTCCTTACTATAGGCTCACAAAGACAGGTGCTGTGACTTATAGAAATTTCTCAAAAAATTATAGGTTCAACTGATATTATTGGGGCCACTAAATAAGTTAAAATGTATATGAATAGGTAAACGAATTAATGTGAATTAAGGGTGGAGGTTTGTGAATATATGAGTTAATGAATTAAGTGTTAGTTGAGGAAACAGGAAGTATAAGTTTGGGGAAACAGTGTCGAAGGAGTTGGCGCTTTTAAATTGGGAGATAGCCAAACATTTCTCTGGACATGAGAGTTCAGGAATCAAGTCAACCAAGTTTTAATTATTTAAAAATATGAAGTCCTTGTATAACAGCCTTGTACACTGCTGTTGTGAATGCAAAATGATGCAGCTGTTATAGATCATAGGATGGACGTTCTTAAAAAAAATGAAAAAGAACAATCATATGATTCCACTATCCCAGTCCTGGGTGGGATTCACCTCAAACGACTCAAAGGAGAACTTGAAGAAACATTAGCATCCCCACATGAATTGAATTTACAACAGCAAAGAGGTAGACACAACCTAAATTTTCTCTGACTAATAAATGGATAAAGATAACGTGGCACACAGATACCATGGGATACTATTCAGCCTTTAAAAACATGCAACGACAGGAATGAATGTTGAGGACATTAGTCTAAGTGAAATGCAGCAGTCAGAGAGGACAGATCCCATATAATTCCACTTACATGAGATACCTAAAGTATCAAACTTAAAGCATCAGAGAGGAAGGTCGTTGTTGTTGCTAGGCGTGAAGGTGTGAGGGGAACATGTGGAGCTGCTAATCACAGGGTATAAAGTTTTAATTTTGCAAAATGAACAAGTTCTAGAGATGTACTAAATAACAATGTGCTCATAGCTATTAATACTATATTGTGCCTTTATACATCTTAGCAGATGGTAGCTCTCATGGTAAGTGCTCTTAAAACACACACACAAGCGAGGTTCTTACCAAAAGCGGGAGTTATCGAAAGACTGAAGACGGAATCAATCGATACACACGGCCAACCATCCAAATTAACACCAAGGTCATTACAGAATGAAATATTTCTGTTGTAGCATCATCGGATACCGTGACTGCAAGGAGCACTTTCAGAAGAGCTCATTAGCAACTGGACAGGCAACTGAGATGAATTATAAAAATGCCATCACATCAGTAGCAAAAAGCACACAAACAAAATAACGCAGTGCTCCTGCTTTGAGTGGGCACTTACATTCTAGAGAGAAATCAGGGCAAGGGAGCAAAGTGGTCATCTTGGTCAGGTCTCTACCCCCTACTCTGCCTGCCAGATGCCCATCATCCCCACTGTAACTTAAGCAGCTCACACAGTAATTCTTGAAATGAAACAGAAAATGACCATCTTAGAAATACTCACATGCCATCTCACAGCTCTGGGGATGCCCAATGTACACTTGCAATAAATTTACTGAGAGGGGAAACAATGGGCCATGGCAGGTTTACCTGAAAGCAGTGACTTACTTGTAATACTTACCCTGCGCTAGGAATTTTTACTTTAAATATAATTTACAACATAGGACATAATTTGGGGTTGTTTGCTCCTGAATCTACCTGCTATATCACCAAGAACAAGCAGCTCATCCTTTTAGATTTCCTTCTCCATAAAGCAAAAATTGTACTGATTATTCCTTGGATGTCTTTTGTGAGAATTAAATGATACAGTACATAATAGAGGCTTGGCACAATGTCTGATTCATCAAATAAAAATAACATTGTTTCTCCCTTCACCTCACTCATCACAATGATTCATAGCTAAAAATAACAAACCCATACAAAGTGGCTAGACAGATGAGTAAGGAACACCCCATCCGTATTCCTGGTAACATCACAGACTTAGTTTATGTTCCTTCTTTCCTGTATGAATCCTGGATTTGATTATGCTGTTTAGAGAATTAACAGTTTATTATTACAATTCAAATGACTCCTATTAAGTCATTCTAAACTGTATAGACACATTTAGAGCTACAATGATCACAGGAAAAGGAAGAGACTGCCTTATTGGGGTAAAGAATGGGCCTTGTATCAACACGGAAACCCAGGTACACGCCCCAGTTCTACTCGTAACTATTTATGTGATACTAAGCAAGTTAGCCTTTTGGTCCTCAGTCTTCTCATCTTTTTAATGGGTATATTGACTATACCTATTGTCTTCTATGGGTGTGAGTGAATGAAATGAGTGTATTTAACACAGTCATTAATGCATAGTAAGCACTCAATAGTAACAATATAACATTAGCAGGAGCAAATTGGACTAAATGATATATCAACTTTTAAGCTAAGCGAGGTTAAGTAAACTCACATGTAACTCTTAAAGATCATCCTGCACATGGTAAGCTACCTTTACCAGACAAATATATGACAAAATAAATTCTTTTTTTTTTTTTTTTTAGAGACAGAGTCTCACTTTGTTGCTCTCCCAGAGTGCTGTGGCATCACAGCTCACAGCAACCTCCAGCTCTTGGGCTTACGTGATTTCTTGCCTCAGCTTCCTGACTAGCTGGGATTTTAGGCACACACCACAACACCCGCCTATTGTTTTTGTTGTAGTTTGGCCAGGGCTAGGTTTGAGCCCGCCACCCTTGGTATATGGGGCCAGCACCCGACTCACTGAGCCACAGGTGCTGTCCCCAAAATAAATTTTTAACTTGCACTTGGATATGAAATTGGTGCTGGCTTATCTTATATTAACAGGTGATGCTATGAGCCAGTACATATGTTGTTTGATAACTTCACTTCATCCTCAGTAACCCTATGAGGAAAATGATAGTGTCCCGTATGGATTAGAAAACTGAATGTCAGAGAATTCCAAGACACTGGATATCTGACTAGACAGTGAAGTGATTTGAACCTTAATCTCCCTAAACTCAGAATATATCATCTTTTAAATAATCTACACAATTTCATTCCATGTTCCTGAAACATATCCAATTTCAGGAAACAAAGAAGATATAATTAATGTTCTTGGAAATGAGAGGGAAGACTCTGGATTTTGCTCATTTCCCCTCGCAAGGGAATAAACAAACATATAGACACAGATGCAAATATAAATATAGGTTTAAGAATATAAAAACGTGGTATTTCTAGCTTGACAATGTGCTCTAACATGGTGAGCCTCACGGGAAGTTGACCAAGCAGCAAATGACTGCTTGTTTTAGTATGACAGATGCTGTGATAAATGCCTATTTCCTGCTGGATGGCAAATTAAACATAATCCTAAAAGATGGATACGCTCTTGTCAGCATATAAAATACAACAGCCCGAAAGAGAAAATAATGCATAGCTATTTGTTACCTAGTAATTCCTCGAATATCCATGTCTTCTAGTTCTGTTTTAAAAGGTTAAATGGCTCTAAATCTGTTTGCTACACTCATAAGCAACTATGCATTACTCTGGCTAGTCAGGAAATAAAAGGTTCTACTCAAATTAACCAATTATGCACAGAAACAGGAAAGCTGTTCTCTCCCACCTGGGGTGGAGGAGGGAGTGAAGGTCTGCAAAACTGAGGCTGCAAAATACAGTCTGTGATACTGCTATTCTCATCCATGGAGCCAACTCACCTCCAATCAGAACTGCATGGGGCCCACCATCTGAATGACACATCAAAGGCTCGTGTAAATGCTTTGAAATAGTATTTGTCCCTTCTGCGGGGAGGACCAGAGATGCCCAGCACTTGCCTGACATCCATCAGAAGCACAGATAAATCTGTGCCATCAAACGGTACTTTATCTGTCCCTTCTTTTGAGAAACTCAGCCTCAAATCCCTTTTAATTATCTGAAAATGAAATGTTTGTAAGCTGGACAGTGATTTCTGAACAGTCTCAAGCTTCCTCCACGCATTCCTTTCCTACCAGCGACAATTGAGAAAAAAAATAGCCAAGAATGGGGTCTTCAGTCCCCATTCTTCCTGCAGCAATAGCAATAATAACAGCAATAGGGATATTAATAACAATCAACTACAGGGAGAATCGGCACTGGATTCCCTGTGAGCTGGAATTATCGTCCCCGTAAATCCCCTTTCTATACCCGTACAATGAATAGATTATAATATGCGCCAAAACCCAGGAGAAGCTATGAACTTTGATTTAAATCCAGCTCTGCCTGTTCAAGGTTATTTTCACTGTAGTATGAAACTTTGCACAGACCTCATCTCTAAATGATTAAGAACATGTCTCTGACCAGCAGATTCATTCCCATGGGTGCAGTGTGCGCCATGTTCAAAATTTATGGCATTTCTTTCTTTACAATTAATTTAATTTTATATTTTTATTATGAGTTGATATTAGGGTACGTACAATTAGGTTACATTGTTTGCATTTCTAAGGTAAAGTTCAAAGTCTGAGTTGTAGTTGAGTCCTTCACGCAGGAAGCGTGACCCTTAGTTCCCCTCAGGGTCCTTGGCTTGGCCAAATCCCGAGCCCTTCCTTATACACTCCTGGTGAACAAAAGTGGAAACTTTGTCCATCAAATCAAGAGCTAATTGCCCACCCCACAGCTGGTCCATCCACTGACCCTGTCTTGTTCACTCCCTTCACGTTCTGTCTCATGCTTCCAGATACAAAAAATGTGGCAATTGCTCCTTTTCGCGTTTCTTTCAGAGAAAATAGAGTAACAGAAACGGGGCAGATTCACTCATTCAACAAATATTGTTGTCCCTTTTTATAAGAGCATTCCAGCATAAATGCATTACATAACTTCACTACTTCATCAGGATATGGATGCCCACATAAATTCATTTTTCTAGATGTTTCCTAGGCTTGCATTCTGCACTTGGCCCATTGGTAGATACCATGGGCCAAATAAGAAACACTGTGTATGTCTATAGTTGGCTGTGCTCCTTTAGAACTGAGAGTGGCCAGTGGACCATTCTGCCAAGCCTTGGATGGAGTTTTATCTTCTTCCACATTGGGTTCTTCTGCAGAAATCTTCTTTGTATCCTCACAGGCTGCACTTCCATTAATCATCCTGAGTTTAGAATCAATTTGTGTTCTCAAAAAGAGGGAGGTAGCTCTAAATCTGAAGGTAATTTTTTTTGTACAAACTCCAATTATTTGGGGCACTGCTATTCTGCAGGGGTTTGTTCTCACAGTTCCAGCATCCTCGTGACTAATGGGAATTTAGCACATTTTTTAAAAGTGAATAAAAAAGAAAAAAAAACTTGCAGCAAGTTCAGTCATCTAAAGTTTCCTTGAATTGAGCAATTGGAAGCATATCTGCTCTAGATACCTATGACTCGGAAATTGAAAGGGTTTGGTACAAGCTGACATTTAATTCATAGATTAGCTGTATAAGTCTTTAAAAGTGCATTTTTTCCATCTAATGCTCTGTCTCTCTCTCCCTCGTTGTCCGACAAATATTTCTAAGACAATATTTGAAATCTACACTCAAACACATCATTCCCCAACACTCCACCCTTAGAGACCAGTGTGCAAGTTATAGATTTTCATTGTGCTTTTGGAAGACAATTATTTAGCTTGAGCACTTGGGCTGTCATTCAGGTGATGGGCCAAAAAAAAAAAATGTATGTAGTTCAACAGAAAAAAAAATAGAATTCAGCCTTATTTTTAAAAAAGGCAAAAAAACTTTTAAAAAAGGATTATTTCTCCTGCTGAGAAAAAAAAAAAAAAATTCGAGCAGGGAAAGTGTAAACAAAAAGTATTATTGAAATGGCAGAGAACGATTTTTGTTTCAGGCACACCAAATCAAATATGCTGATCTATCAGAAATGTCCATGAAGTGACAAAAAGATAATTTCAAAGCCAAACACCAAACACAGAAATAAGATAGGTGCCTTTTAATACACTGACACAATTGTCTCATGCCTCTAAATTCTAATATACGCTTCACTGTAACTGACAAAAGAGAAGAAAAACTGGCAATGCTTTCCCAAGGCTAAAACAAAACAAATAAACAAACAAAAATAAATAAATAAGTAAATAAACAAAAAGCATAAACAAGCACCAAAATAAAAATAAAAAGATCCACCCACATCTGTTGCAAGACATTTGCAACTTTGCATTTTCCTGGAGCTGAGAGCTGGAATAGATGTATTTATCTTGCTGTTCCTGGCTCTGGGCTCTTTCTGTCACACCTGGTAGGCAAACGTCTGCACGTACACACACACACACACACACACAGGTGAACATGAGCGTGGATGCACATCAGAGCATCCATTCACCAGAATGCTTTGGTGCTGGATGCATAAGTCTCAAAGGAAGCCCCACAGAAGAGAACATAATTGCACTTTATACTGATTTGCTTGCCATGTGCAGTAGCCCATATTCCTTTTAAAAGAGAAATACCTGATAGGACTGGAAGTGATGTCAGGGTCACGCGCAGTCACTTGCCCAATCACAGAGTTCAGAACGGCATTCTCATGAACCTCGAGGAGGTACGTGGGTGAGGAGAAGACGGGAGGCTCGTCAGCGTCCTCAACAACGATTTTGACTGTTGCCGTATCTTTAAAAGGCCCCCTGCTGCTGAAACGCGGGTCAATGTGGACATTGGCTGCCTCTACCTTCAGCGTATAGGATTTTTTGGTCTCAAAGTCCAGAGGCTGTTAAGAAATGACAAAGATGAATGTTTCCCACTAATGACCACAGCAGCAAGAACAAATGAGAATAATGCTGATGGATGGAAGTTATGTGCATTTCAGCCCATTGGTGAGCCTTACGGGGATCACTCTCCAGTCCCCCAGATTCAACCTGTAAATTTTACAGGCATTTATTGATATCTGTTTATTATACAAGCTCAGTGAATCTAATCTCCTATTGTTTTGTTTTGTTCATTTCACTTGAAATTCACAAAATATTCACAGTCATGAATTGTGCCATCAAAATTTCACTTCAGAGTCATAATAAAATTTTACTAGTGGCGACCTGAACTGCATACTAATCAGCCAGTTAATCGGGCCTCTGCTGGTAGGAGATAAGGCAGCATCGAAGGCAATCTCTATCTGAAAAGAATATTTCATCATTTCTGCAGCAGAGTGTGAAATGTAAAGAACCAGAAATAATCATTGTTTAGTCCAAGGAGACATATAAAGTGTAATTTAGTACTAATCCCAACAAAGGGTGTTTCGTGTTTCACTTACGAAGCTTTGCTACTCTACTGATCATGTGGCTAAAATGAGGTTTGTTATTTTTCAGGCTATTCTTAGAAGATCTCTGTTATGAATCCTCTTGCTATGAAGCAGGTGGGTGCAGACACATAGGTACATACTCGTGTTGATATTTAGAAAAAAAGACGAAGAATGTGAGTAGCATAAGAAGATAACTGAGTATGGTGGTGCTCCCACCAACCATTTGAAAGCAATCTGAAATCCCCTAAATTAAGTCAGAGTGACTTTAGTCAATGACCTAGATAAAAGAAGCAAGGTAAAAGAATATAGACCCTTAAATAAACGAGAAGCTTGGCTGCATCAGAACTCTTACAGTCTAATTCCTGGCAACTCAACAATCATCCAGAGTTCAAGGATGCAAGTCCGCCAGAGATCAAAGAGATAGTTTACTTCTGCATTGCAATTTCTCCTAAGAAACAGGATTTTGAGTCTGCAGCACTTATTTTCCAATTATAAGGAACTAGAACACAAACAGGCATCATTTCTTTCAAAACTCCTTAGCAAGCTTAAGTATACATTCTTACCTCAGAATGTTGTGCTGACTTTTATATTTGAATTTAAATCTAATAGGATTTGTTGGGTTTTGTTTTGCTTTTGCAATATTTTGTAGTAAACAAGCCTGGCACAACCTCTCTATCTATTCGGACTTTACTAGGCACTTGTAGCCATGAACAGATGATTCGACATCAGCTTGTTCACAATTTACCAATCACCTTTCTAAACGATTTTGCAGTTTAAAATTCTTCAGAAACATTGTTAAGCATAGCAGATTATGTTATTCTTAATTCTTACCTCAACATAAAAACAATATATCCAAACACAGTCTAGTGTCCTTCGAATTTTATCAGACACAAAAGAGGGATCATAAATTGTAGAAACATAACTATTTAAATATTGTTCTCTAGGGTCTAGGGGAAAATAAATGTGTTTCTTGGCATCAAGGTGCATAGTATATGCTTCCAAGTTTATGAACAACAGTGAATAAAAACACAACAAATGGCTAATTGGTTCAGTTTATAAAGGCACCTTATGGCAACAAAAGATAGAAGTTAATAATAACAATAAAAATGACATTAGGGATTATTAGCCAAGGAAAATGTGGCTCTGGGTTATTCAGTAATTGACTCATATGTAATTATACTGTACTCTATTTCAAACATGAGTTTTAAAATAGTTTGCAACTCTTAATCCTAAACTCAAACCAGGATCCTGGTATGAAGATAATGTTGCTAAACAGAGAGTTAAATTAAACGTGTCTGTATTTTTATTAACATTGATTTTTAAAATTACTTTTCATGTAAAGGTATATCCACAAAACTGAAGGTTACCACTGTTAATAACACTTCGACAGGGAATTTTAAGACCAGGACCAATCTAAGTAGGTGTTTGTGTGACATGATGGGATCAGATGGTAACTATAGAGTCATATCAATGTAATGTTGATCAAGAAAGAGGGAAAAATTATTGGCTTCCAATATTGTGGCCCACTATCTATCTTCTTATTCAAGAATAAGCAAGTCTATTTAAAAATGAACTTGACCTACTTCATGACAAAGTTATCAAGAACAATACTGAACAGAGTAATCACGATGAAGATAAGAGGATATTTTTTTCTTGAAAATGCTTCCTACTCATAAAATAATGAACTGTGTCCTATACCTATCTGACGAATGTAGATTTCATGATGAGAAATACAATTAGAGAACATTGCACAGAATTATTCACCTCTATCATAAAAAACTATATGAATAAAAAAGCAGTCTCAAATTGTCACATATTTTCAGAGCATGATAGGTGTTTCTCTAATGGTAGCCCCACAACCAGAATCAAGGCAGATATTAACTTCATTTCTCATAATGTTTGCACTTTTGACACATAGTATGGAGTATCCAGTGATGGCAGAGTTGGCCCTGCCCTTCTAGCACCAGAGGACAACTAAATCTAATTTTTTTTTTTTTTGTCTTTGAGTTTTAAGAGCACAGCCTTCCAAGAGGACTTGAGAAACTTCGATGTAATTGGGAAAGGCATTTCAAGAAGCAAGAGTTCCAAAATTAAAGAGCATTTTATAGGGAAAGACTAAAAATCTTTGACCTTGCCTCCTACGTGGGCAACTGAGAATCCTTTACAGACTTTAAGTAACATGACTCAGAATAGTTTCTTGAAACAATAGTAATTGGGCACAATTTTTCTCTCCTTTTGCTCAGGGCTACCTTCACCTCAAAACTGACTTCCCCACATAACTGGTGTGCCCTATAGAAGGACAGAGCAAATTCTGGTGGCTTAGGGAAAGGCACTAGAAGCACAGATGGAGAGTAAAACAATGGTGAGATGGGAGGCGGGCACCAACATGTTTACCAGAGCTTCAGCAGAAATGGGAAGAAAGCCTAACAGATTGGAGGCCCCATAAAGATTCTACTCGTCATCTGGCGTCCAGCTAAATTCTCAGTGTTTGCCAGCTCTACCATCCTTTCAAGGAGTCTACCCAACCCCCTCAAACTTTAAAACTCAAGTTCCACAAGGGTTTTGAGAAGATGAAAAAAAAATCTTCCTTTGCTTACCTTTCTTAGTCTTATAACGCCATCCTGGGCCTGGGCATCTGAGGTGATTTCAAAGAGTGCTGTTCCATCTCCATCAACGATGTCATATGATGACTGTGCATTCTCGCCAATGTCTTGATCGTTGGCCTTCACCCTTCCTATTGCAGTGCCGAGAACCACATCTTCTGGTACTGAGAAGTGATACAGACCTTATAAAAGAGGAGAAAGAGTCACCACTGCATACATTCCAACAGTTCACTAATGCATTCGGCAGATATCTACTGAGTATTTCCCTTGTTCTGGGTACTCAATAGATGCTACCACGCCAGTGATGGAAAAGACAGAAATATCCTTTTCCCTTCTGCAATGTGCAATCTTAAAACTGAGTCAGAGACAAATAGATCCCAGGAGAAGGAGTGATCTCTTTTCAAGACTCTTCTGAGATATGGAACTTATTCAACCATATGTTTACCAAGTATATATTTGGAGCAGTTATATCGGGATATTAGTGAGTCTCTGCATGTAAGTTCTTTCCAGTTTGTTGTATAATCACACTGACTGCCTGTGGGGATATTCATTGTTGCCCAACATAAAATATCAAGCTAATTTCAGCACAGAAGGATGCAATGTGTAACACACTGAAATTCACTTTTGAACTTTTATATTTACAGACTTTGAGACCATTTTTGATAAAATCCAATTGCTACAGTTCTTCTGCGCCCTGTAGCAAGCTGTTCAGACACATGAAACACTCTTCTTCTTACAAAAGTCCTCATGGCCCTGAAGACCAAATTCCTACCTTAAAAGTCCTGAGGCAAAATACAATTGCAGTATATATGCATTTTCAGACAGGGGCAGTAAAATGTCACTAATTAGTGGCCTCCATCACGCTTGTTTTCTAATCACTTTAGTTGCTATATTGGTGCCATCACTTTCACTGGGGGAAGGGTAGCTGATGGTGCCCTAATCATAACCCTCCGCCCTTACACCAGAGTGTACACCTGCCCTGCCCTGCAGGAAACTGCCAAATGCTGCATTTCTTTGCCTGAGGGTTTTTCTGGCCTTCAGAACCCGTTTTGCCCATTGCATGTCAGGCCAGAACCACCAGGGAATTAATATCCCTTCAGAAATATATCTCAATGACTCATGGGAGTTAGTATATAAAATCCTAGTTCCTCTTTTCTGTGATAGGATACATTTTCTTATTTCTTTTCTTTTTTAACAATGTCACAGACTTCCCCCAATTTATTAAAGTTCCAATCATTCACAGGATAGAGAGCTTGTTAGTGCAAATTTTTTTGACCTTCCTCTTTCTCTCACTTCCCCCCTGATGTTTTATGGAACCATCTTTAAGCTAAACTATTTACAAACTTTTGTCTCATTGTCTGATTCTGGAGAACTCCAATTCAGACAACAAGGAAGTTTTAGTCCCCTTGAAAACATAACGAAGGAAAAAATAAATATTCAATGAACTATAAACCCAAAGAGAAAATCAAAACTAGAGAATAGTACTTAATTTAAGTTTGAACCCAATCACCAAGTCTCTTTGATAAAACTAAAGCCCATATTACCTAACATAATGGGATCAGTTTAGAGGATGAGTAAGATTTCTTCTAGCCCTAACACAACTTTACTTAATGATGGAATAAAATGGTCTCTTGGAATCATGAAGCTTTGGGGCTGGGGAACAAAAACATTTTCCAGGTAGTTTCACCATAAAGGAGGCACTGAAAATCCTATCAAGCACAAGTCTGCCAGCTCTCTCATAACTGGTGCAGTGATTCCATTTCCTTCCAACTTGATATTCCAGGTAAGGTTTGAAATTATCCCTTTAGGAATGCTTATTAAAGAAATAAGCCAGCAATCAGCCTCCCCTTGATACCAGTCCTATCTGGGAGAGCTTGGGCGTCCCAGCAAAAGGAATCTTCCTTTATCTATTCCTATTGCCTGCTAATCATCTCTATCAGAGTGAAAATACCTAATAGTTATTATCTCTAAGAAAGGAAGGCTTTTGAAACTCATCTGCCTCTGTTGAACTGAAACAGTAATTTTCTGAAAAAAAATGTTGCCTCTGATGGCATTAACTATAATGGCAACTGAAAAAGAAATAAAAGAGTGGGGGAAAGGGTAGGAGAAATGCTGTTCCTTTCCATAATTTTTTAAAGGGTTACATTGTTGCCTGATTTATGAAAGGCTAGGTGTAAAAACACTGAAATTTTAATGAGAATGCAACTACTGTATTTTTTTCTACCGGGGAATTTCTGGAGATAAATTTTCAAAAGCACCCGAAATATGTCATTTCCTAATTTTTTTCAAATCTCAATCTCTCTCTCATCTCTATCTCCATTTATCTCTATCATCTCTAATATCTTTCTCCTCTCTTTTCTTTACCCCTTTAAAAGCCAGTGATCTGGTATTTCCTATCCCAGCAAAGAGTACCTGCATTCATTGACTCTCTCCTCCCTTAAATGAAAATGCCTTCTGTCCTTAGACCATTGTCATTATTAGCTCAAACACACCTGTACACTTTTCTCCACATCCAGTGCAAGCACCCTTGTTTGCCAAAGTTACCATCCCCTGCTACATGAATGGTGGCAAATAACTCCTTTAACTGGCTGCAAAACAGAGAAAATATTGAACGAAGACCAGAGTTTTTTCCTGATTTCCCTAGTATCACATAACCTACAATTTAAAATCTCTTAATGGCTTGCCAGTGATCTTATGATAAAGATCATGGTACTTAAAATGCCCTGTGATTTCCAAGTGCAGCTCCTGCCAACCAACTTCATCTCTAGCCTCTTGTGCTCCCCCTGCTTCAGCTGCAGTGAAATTCTTTCCATTTCCAATCATAGCATCCACCATCCTTCTGTAGGACTTAAAAACATAATAATTGTATATACTTAAGGTGTACAATAGGATGTTTTAATAAATAGAATTGCCTTCTTGAGATACTTTGCTACCCTAATATGAAGCTAATTTATAGCTTTCATATGAAGGCTAAAATCCAATTATAGCACAAGAATACAGGGAAAAGGGAAAGGGAGGGGAGGGGAAGGAGGAGGATGGGTGGAGGGAGGGCATTTGGTGGGATCACACCTACGGTGCATCTTAGCAGGGTACTGGTGAAACTTATTAAATGTAGAATATCAATGTCTTCATATAGTGATTAAGAAAATGCCATGAAGGCTATCTTTAACAATACGATCAAAATATTTCTGATTGTATATGAAGTAAGCACATAGTGCCCCATGATTGCACCAATGTACACAATTATGATTTAATAAAATTATAAAAAAAAAACACCAAAACTTTTCACTTCTGGGGTGGTGCTGCCGACCCCATATACCGGTGGTGGTGGGTTCAAACCCGGCCCCAGCCAAAAACTGCAAAAAAAACAAAACAAAACTTTTCACTTCTTTGTCCCCAGGGACTGGCCAGGTCTCCACCAGCTTATCTATTGTCCAGACACAACTACTGTGTTATCTTTCTCCAGAACAATTACCCTTAGGTGCCTGAGGGCTACTCTCCTTAGCAGAAGAAAGAGAGAGAGAGAGAGAAACAATCTTTGAGGGAGCGAAACAGTCTTTTTTTTTTTT
>CAUYON010151569.1:0-12365 GCA_963573935.1 Arctocebus calabarensis | reverse complement strand
ATACTTTTTCTTCCACTCTTGAGATACTTTGCTAAGAAGAATATGTTCCAGCTCCATCCATGTAAACATGAAAGAGGTAAAGCAAGTATTTTTATTACTGGAAAATAAAAATAGTTCATACGTTGTTTCTTATGTTTAAAGAAGAGAGTTTTTTAAAACAAAAAGCACAAATTTCAAAGTTAAAGAATGTCACTGGGGCAGCGCCTATGGCTCAGTTGGTAGGGTGCCAGCCCCATATACCGAGGGTGGCTGGTTCAAACCCGGCCCAGGCCAAACTGCAACAAAAAAAAATAGCTGGGCATTGTGTCAGGCACCTGTAGTCCCTGCTGCTCAGGAGGCTGAGGCAAGAGAATCACCTAATCCTAGGATTTGGAGGATGCTGTGAGCTGTGTGATGCCACAGCACTCTACCAAGTGGCCATAAAGTGAAACTCTGTCTCTCCACAAAAAAAAAAAAAAGAAAGGTCACAAAAACAAACTTCCATTATACACTGTATGCTTAAAACACATTTAAATTATATCTATGGTTTTGAATGATTCCTCTGCCTTCCTCTAGGGAAGAAATTTGTTCAATCAACAAACCAGTAGTGTGCCTGCACTCTACTAAATTTTAAATACTTTTTAATATTTTCTTTTATAGAAGTATTGTCCTCACATGGTAGAAGTGAATTTCACACTTAATGTCTAAGTGCCACTTACATCTCAGAAAACAGAAATATGCAAATAGAATGCACGCTAGTCAAATTTTTCTTCACCTTGCCTTTTTTAATTTAAAATTAATCTTGCAGATCTTTTGTATTGGCACATATTTATTTGCCACATTACTTTTAGTAGATATATTTTATTCGATGATATGTGAAGTGAGAGACTATCCCATTTTACTTACTCAAGTATGGAAGACATTTAATTGTCTTTGTCTTTATTTATCTTTTATTCAACTTCATTGTATCTCAGGATTCTATTCTCCTAGGTGGTCAGAACTTAATCTCTGCCACTTCATGGTTTTCTTGCGTGGTGTTTGAGTTCTTTGAGGCTTACACAGAGCAGAGGGTGGGATAGCATTTTGTCCTTGGTTTTTGTCTTTCCCATCAGATAGATCCAGAGTTGTACACTGTCCCTTCTCAGCCTCAGACACTGATCAGCCTTGGATTCCAGTCCAGTCCCTTTGGAACCTTTGAATCTCCTTCCTATGTCTATGTCTCTCTCAGACACAGGGAATTACTGTACCATGATGGAAATTGGGGAAAATCTTGCAAGCTCTCTTAGATCCATCTTTTAGTGACACCACACAGCTCTTCCTAACCTATTCTTTTTACACTGTGTTGGGTTACTGGCAAAATTGGGGGTCTTATTGTTTTTCAGGCATATAACTGAGAAGCAACTTTGTGAGTCCATAGGATGGATCAAAAGCTTATACACACTGGCCAGGTGCAGAATCTTCATGCCTGTAATCCTAGCACTCTAGGAGGCTGAGGTGGATGGATTGCCTGAGCTCAGGAGTTTGAGACCAGCCTGAGCAAAAAGCAAGATCCTGTCTGTACTAACAATAGAAAAACTGAGGCAAGAGGATCACTTGAGCCCAAGAGTTGGAGGTTGCTGTGAACTATGACACCACAGCACTCTACCCAGGGTGACAGCTTGAGACTTTGTCATTAAAACAAAACAAAACAAAAAAAACCTTATACACACCACCTTGAAGCAAAAGTCTAAGTAGGAAGTCTGAGTTCTATTTCTGGCTCTGTCACTTCCTGGCTGTGCAATCTTGGGCCTGTATGCTTCATTTTCCTCATCTCTAAAATTTAAATTAAATTGTACTTTCCTTATGCAGTTGTCATGAATTAGAGAAAATGGATGTTACTGAATCTATAGGAATTTGGATTCTAGTGTCAGTACATGCTATGTGTTGACATCATTTTTAATCTAGTCTCAGTTATTGATAAAAATGGGATGGTACAATTCCCACTGTTGTGTGAGGACTCACTTGATAAAATAGTTTCTGTAAAAGTATCTTCCAGGAAAAGAGTTCCAAAATTGCTTTGAAGGGTGGACTAGGCCCTGCATCAGTGCACAGCTTCCCAAGGAGAGTACTTTGAAGGCGACTGTAGTGATATTCAGCAATGAATTATATAGCAAACAATTATCAGACCTTGTATATATTTGCTTTTTTTGTGTGTGGAGAGACAGATTATATAAAATTTAAGGTCTAGTCTCTACTTCATTTGATAGCAACTATAAAGCTATTACATATGGATAGGAACAAAACAAAACTGAGGTGTAAAACTCATTAACACATAGCTAATGATTATGATTATGATATGATTATGTTTCAACAATGTCATCCTATCTTCACACTACAAATTCTGAGCTTCTTCTCATCAAAATGGGATTTGTTCCAGTACTCACATGATAACACCCATGAGAGATAGCTAACTGAATGTCCCCCGAGCATGTGTGTAATTATGCCAAGATTCCAATAACTAATTAGCACAATGGATTTTGGTCTCAATTCAAATGTTGCAGAGCATCCATTTCACTAGATGTGTTCTCAATAAGAACTTCACAAAGAGAAGCTAAAAGAAGACACGCAAAACTTTAGAAAGAATGAGGACTGATTGCCAACTGTATGGTAATTTTTTCAACACCTGAATTCCATAACATCTAACTAAACTATCTGACTTCCCACCCTTTACAACTTCTCATGTCTATCCATTATATTTTAAAATTTGTACATACCTACACATATCTCACCCATATGAGCAGACTATCCTCTAGTAGAAGCACTTGAAAATCTGAGCATCACTTAGGCTGCTCACAATGACCACACTTTACCTTTATCTTGGTCATAATTGCTACTGGTTCCTGAAGCCATACTAGGTGCCAGGCAGCCCTTCAGGGTAATTATCAACACCCAATTTTATGAACAGAGCCCAACGTCAGCATCTAGTAAGATACAGAATGAACATTAACAGATTCTGATAAATTCAGCAATGGAAAGGTGGGGAGAGTTTTTTTAAATTTAATTTTGAATTAAAATCATAACTATATACATTTATGGAGTAAAAGCTGTGGTATTTCTTGGAATAGACTTTGTTGTAACTGTTTCTTAATAGTTCTCAATGCCAAGATTCCCCCTGTACATTACTTTCCTTCTGGGAAGTTAGCTGTCCCTTCAGGGCTCTAATTAGTTCTTTTTAATTCTACTTAATGGTTTTGGAGGGCTGGAGCAGTCTACATTATATAATTCAACCACAGAGAAAGAGACCTTCTAAGCTGTAGACTGGATTCCTGATTCCCTGCCCTGTTTTTTGGCCACTTTCTCCCTGTGACAGAAATAACTCTACATGGACCCCTTCCTCTGCTGCTTTCTCCTTCTTGGTCAGGAGCTGCCCTTCCAACAGTCTCTGCCCTTTCATCTCACCATATGTACATAGACTCATTAAGAGAGCTTGGAAAATGCCTTCCAATCAAGAGGCAGAGAAGGAAGGAACAGGATTTGGAAAGAAAGAGTTGGAAGGAGAATTAATCCTGTGGAAGTCAATCAATAATGGTAGTTCAAGTGTTGGAGCCAAACCTGCTTGTGGAGCCCTTTAAAAATAGCTCAAGAAGGCAGGAGTTTGGGGGAAGCAAGACTCTTGAGGTATGCGTGAACTGGGCATCCTTTTGGGATGGCACACTGGCTAGAACAGCACACTCTGATCTAGTGGACACCTTAGCTACTGAAATCCATGCTGTATTATTTGGGTATAAGTAAGCCTGATAGTTGAGTTTCTCCCAATCCTTATCAGAAGTAAATCTAAAACTTCATTCAGGGATTTTTAAAACAGGAAGAGCAGGGCAGCACCCACTGTGGCTCAAAGGAGTAGGGTGCTGGCCCCATATGCCAGAGGTGGTGGGTTCAAACCTAGCCCCAAACAACAACAAAAAAAGAACAGGAAGAGTAGCTCTCATACCACCTGCAAAACCTAAGGTTCATAGAGGGAAAGCAACTTGTCCAGGATCGCACAGGAACAGAAACATTTCTTCTCATGTTATAATTTTTGAGTAATATTTAGAGTTCCAGTTTAACACTTGTGATTCATTTTATGAATGTTGCAGAAAATTCAAATTTCCCAGGGAAACATTTGTTTTGTTCAAAATTGGCTAACATTTATTGAATTTAGCATGATACCAGGCACTGTGCTAAACTCTTTGCTTATACTCTGTCACTAAATCTTTACAATAATGCCGAGAAGCAAAAGATAATTGTATAGATCCTCTTTTTACAGGAAATAAAATAAAGGCTCAGATCAAATCACTCACCAATTGCTAATATATAAAATCTTATCCAAGTTTTCAAATTCCAAAACTTAAACAGGCTCTTAACTCCTATGCCATCTAGAACTCCAGCATACCATTTGGACTATATAGTGAATAAAGGGCCCTGCCTCGGAGGGCTTGCACAGGGTCTTCCTTCCACCTAGAATGCTCTATCTCTATATAGCCACAGGTTTAAACACTTACTTCAGGGTTCTGCTCAGATGCGACCTTACTGATGAGGACTTTTCTGACCACTTGGTATAGTATACCCTCCTTCTGCATCTATGTCATAGCTGAGGAGATTTCTATCTCATATTTCCACATCATCATTTGACATATTATGTATTTACTTCTGTATTGTACTCCCTTCACTATAAAAGTGATCTCTATGGGGTCAGGAACTTGAATCTGTTCCAGTATCTTTGGTACCTAGACAAGTGCTTGGCACATAGGAAGTGCTCATGAAATATTTCTACATTAAATGAATGAGTGAATGGGCAGCGCCTGTGGTTCAAAGGAGTAGGGCTCCAGCCCCATATACCAGAGGTGGTGGGTTCAAACCCAGCCCCGGCCAAAAACTGCAAAAAAAAAAAAAAAAAAAAAAAAAGGAATGAATGAATGGATCAATAAGTGTAATCAAAGCTCTAAGGTCTCATAAAATATCTATCACAGGGGTGTCTGGGGGGTGCCAGCATGTGTGATTTAAAAGATATCTGATTTTGTTAGGGTGGCACCTGTAGCTCAGTAAGTAGGGCACTGGCCCCAAATACTGAGGGTGGCAGGTTTGAACTCAGCCCTGGCCAAAACTGCAACCAAAATAAATAAATAAATAAATAGCCAGGCATTGTGGCAGGCACCTGTAGTCCCAGCTACTCAGAGGCTGAGGCAAGGCATAAGCCCAAGAGCTGGAGGTTGCTGTGAACTGTGACACCACAGCACTCTACCAAGGATGACAAAGTGAGATTCTGTCTCTAAAAAAAAAAAGAAAAGGTATCTGATTTTGTAAAGAAATCTAATTTATGTCAGTGCCTGATATTAAAGCCTAAATGGAAATATTTTTTCCTTCAAGCACTGACAGCTGGGAGAACAATGCCCAAGTCTGCTCTCCTGTCTGTTTTTGTGTTCCCTTCTTCCTTGCATAGCTCTGTGTGTTTAAGGGTCACTGGGGACACGCATTCTGAGAACTGCCCCCCTTTTCATAAGCCAAACACTTATTCCCAGTGGGTCACATTTAGCAATGAAGTGTTTTTGACTCCAACACTTATCAGTTTCTGAAATATACAGCATAATTAAACTACTCAGAGGTTGTGCTTTAATCAGTAATAAATTTAATGAATATTCAGACTGTTCATTGTTAGAACATGAGAAAAGATTATCAGAATATTTTCATTACAGCCTCAAAAGTCACCCAGAAGAGGGTGCTAATGTTCTTTATAAAATATACCACACACACACACACTCCCCAAAGCTTCCTTTTGAAACTGAACAGCTGACATTAACTGTACGCACTAAGCATTAAGAAGTAACTGTGCACACAGCAATTCAAAAAGTCAAAATCCATGCCAACTAATAGCATTAAAGTTCTTAAAAACTGGGGCAGTTTATAAAATCTACCCCAGCTCTAGACAGATAAGTTAACAACTAATTATACCATCACCCCAAAATAATATATTTTCTATCATGAAAAATGCCTATCAAAGTTAATACTATAATTATTTCACTAAACAGTAAACTTCTATTTATCAGAGCTAAGAGAAGATAACTAAAAATAAATATTTTGGCTAAAACTTAATATTATAGCCAATGATAGATCTTAAATAAAAATTATCACTCCTTTCAGTTAATTAATAGCACATTTGTGTAAAGTCTTTTCTTTCGATGGTAAATAAATTATCTTTATTTACCAAATTTATCAAATTTTGCTTAATGTTAATTCAGGAGAAAAAAATCATCTGCTAGATTTTGGTTATGCATTCCAAATGAATGCAGAGATTTGACACTGGCATCTTTTCTGGTGCACATGGTCAAAAATAAAATTTTGGATAATATAAAATTTCCATGAACCAAGTAATTCTCAAAATTCTTTTTACTTGTGCTTTAGAGATGGAAGTTGATGATATAGCCATGGCAAAATCATCTTTCTTTTACATTCAAGATGTGCCCTAATTTCTCTTCCTTATTGTAGGTTTTCTGAGCTCCTGTTTTATAGTTTAAGCAATTTGTATTTTGATTATTTCTTTGAAGCAGAGCAGTCATGTGAACCGTACATTTTCTGTAGGCAAAATAAATGCAAATAAGAAAAGCTTTCTGTATCTGCCCAAGTGATTTTACTTAGAATACAAATAAGAAAAGTAGTGCAGACAGCAAAAGCTATTTTTACTTTCATTATTAGCTTCTAGGCATAGCAGATTTAAGAGGACATCTGTATTCCAAAAAGCTTAGCAGATGGAAGGTCTTAAATGAAGCTGCCATCTTGTAGAGCTTGTTGAATAGAAGCAAAGACTTTGCAGATGAAAGGGGATGGAGGTCAGTCGTTCCCATACAAAATGCAAGTGTCACTTTCTGCTTACCTGACTTCTCAGATCCATTCTCTGTCTATACCTGGTTGTGTACTGCAGGAAACTACATTTCCCAGGCTTCTTTGCCTTCTGCTTCTAAATAAGCTTAGCCAATAGGAAGGCTCTGATGGAAGCCTAGAGAGCAAAGAAGAATAAGAGCCAGGATATCTACCCATCACCATCTCCACTCTGTTTCAGGTAGCAACACCCACAGTAGCTGCAATATCTGTATTCTAATTCCTGCAGGTTGGACTCTACCTTTATGACCTGTTGCTACCAGACCGGCCCACCAGGTGACCTTAATTCCTGAGCTCTGCTGTGAACACCTCCTACATTTCTCATTCCAGCCCTAGGTTGACTTCCTTGCCTCTGCTAAATTTAAGATTCCCTCACAGTGTTGCATGATTCCTTAGCAAATCCATCACCTATGTAAGCAGTTTCTTGTATTAAATTCCTATGGTTTGAAATACATAAATTTTTTTCATGGATACAGTGGTCCGTTGTTTGTGCTATAGGAATATTTGTAATGGAATCACTATCCTTGCTTAACTTGCCTATTTTATCCAGGGCTTCTTTAATTTAATCTGAGGAAGCAGTGACAAACAAAAGAAGTTTGGTTAAAAACCTATCTTTTCTACCAGTTGCTCTCTTTTCACAGAAAAAAATGACCATATATGTAAGTCTAAGGAACTTATGAAAATATAATATTTCCTTGCATGGTTATACTGAACACATATTTTATATTATTATTTGCCCGATCAAAGTTTGGCAGGAGTTAGAATGATTTACGCCTCACCACTTGAATATATTATTCCATTGTTCTCTGCCTGAAATATTCATAACAATTGTATCTTTTCTCCTTTTTTATTGTTTGAACATTAAATGAGATACTTAAAATAATTCCTGGCACACAACAATCACTCAATAAATATCAGCTGTTATTGCTGACTAGAGTCCTTTGTCAATCTAACAATCTTTCCTTTGTAAGAATGTCTTTTAATTTCCAATAGCCTTTAGAACAGTGGTTCTCAATCTTTCTAATGCTCCTTAACACAGTTCTTCATGTTGTGGTGACCCCCAACCATAAAATTATTTTCGTTGCTAGTTCATAACTGTAATTTTGCTACTGTTATGAATCATAATGTAAATATCTGATATGCAGGATATATTTTCATGTTACAAAGGGATCATGACCCACAGGTTGAGAACCGCTGCTAGAAGTTTTATTTGTCTTTGGTATTCTACAGTTTTACTACAATGATGCTTTTTGATGTGAACTTGTTTTTTCCTATTTGCATCTTGTGGTGCATCTTAGAATCAATCACTTTTTTCCAATTCTGGAAAATTCTCATTTTCACTTCTAATCTTATGTTTACTAATCCCATGTTTACTTTACTCTCTCCTTCTAGAATTCCTGTTAACATATATTAGGACTAAAAATATATATATTAGGACTTATCTTCCTATCTTCCATGTCTTAATGATACAGGGTTCCTCACTCAAGGCTTGACAGGGACCCTCCCAATTTTGTAGGCCTGCATGAGCTCAGAAATCAGTCTCTTCACAGACCCCCATTTCTAGGTACAAACAGGCTGCCCTTTCTGGGCCCTTCCTTCTTGAGAAGGGAGCACATACCCTAATTTGTGAGCTGCAATAAGGACTACAAGGACCACATTCCT
The DNA here is from genome assembly GCA_963573935.1 of Arctocebus calabarensis. NCBI lineage: Eukaryota > Metazoa > Chordata > Mammalia > Primates > Lorisidae > Arctocebus > Arctocebus calabarensis. Next base: position 3,833 of record CAUYON010151569.1, on the reverse strand, counting down.
GTGCTAATTTTGGGATTACTTTAAGTTTCTTTTCTGCCTGCAGACCTCTGGCCAATAGTGATATACTTCCCCCAAACCTTCTGCCTGCAGGATAGGATTTAAACACCCTAGGCTGAAGACTCGGGTTTTCCCACTTGGATTCCCACCTCTGCTGCCAGAGATTCTATTCCCTTTCTTTGCTTCCCCCTCTTCTGCTTATCAATCTTTCCCTATCAAACTATCCCATTGCTAATTTCCATGGTCTGTGGTTTCATTTTTTGAACACCAAGACCAAGGACTTGGCATGGAGAGAAATTCTGGCAACATTAACTCCCTTATCTTTATTACTCTGTCCCACATTCTAGGTCATTACCTTGGATCTAAGCTCCAATATGCATGTTTTTCCCCTTATCTATATATGCATTGTTGTTTAACCCATTAATTGATTTCTTTTTATTTCAGCCAGTTATAATTTTGAATCTAAGGTTTCCATTGTATTCTTTTTCATTTTTCAAATCTGTTCTATTTCAACTGTTTTGTGCTTGCTTTATCTTTTCTATTTCCTTTTTACTTAAACATTTAAAAATAATTTTTAAAGATAAGTCTATCTTACTCTTTCAGGTAGGTCTATTATTTCTTGTTAATGTGCAAATTCTTCTTTTCATTGCATTATCTCACTTTCCATCCAGCAATTCACTTCCTTCCATGATTTGAATCTACATCCTGGAGCTCATTTCCAGCTGAAACTGACTTCTGTGGATGTTCTGGGTTCTCTCAGCAAGGGAAAAATTCATAGCTGACTTTGCCTCTTTTGTAGTTTTGTGGATTTCACTCATTTTATGTCTGTCCTTTTCTCAACTAGGAGTTTTTGTTTCATACTAGTGGTGGTTGTCTCAGATTTCCTAGATTTACTTTTTTCTAACATCAACTCTGGATATACAGCAAGCTTTCTTGCTGCTTCCTCACATAGGTAGGTGCAGAGTTTTCCTAGTCCTTAGAACTGCTGGCTTGTTGCAGGTATTTCAGCTCTAGCTCCCTGCACAACTAGAACTTCTGTCCTACAGTACCATCTCTGCACAACAACTCAGACTCCCAAATCCAGCTAGTAGGGCCTAGATCTGTTTCTTACAATACTCTGATCCGTTTAACTTGAACTTCTGCTTATATCTTTGATTTTGAGTTTGTTATTTCTGGAAAGGGGTATTTCCTTCTTTTGATTTTGAATGTAAAGTCACATGTCTTTTATTTTCTTATGTAAGGTTTTATGAATTTGAATTCTAATAAGAGGTGTCTTTTCCTCAGTTTTAGTCCCCATACTGACCATGTTGAAAGATTAAAAAAAAAAAAAGCTTGATAATTACAGAAAGACTCTTCCAAAACATGAGGTCTCTGTAACCTTGGAAACACAGAAACATCTGAAAGACGATATAGGTCTTATAGCTTTTAGCTAGAAGTAGTAAAAAATTAAACTAAAATTGGTTTCACAAAAATAAGAAAGATTTATTTTCTTTATGTAACCAAAAGTCAAAAATGGGATAATTTCAGGGATGGTTAACTGAGTCTTTTGTTATTTCTCAAGCTAAAATTCTTCATGAATCTCTCAGCTTTATAGTTATGAGAGGATCGTAGAAGCTCATACATCACTATGCAGGAAAGGAAGGAAGAGAATTTGTTTCTTCCCTCAGCCTCTTTTTTTAAGAGCAATGAAAAATTTCCAGAATTCTTCGTGATCTTACCCTTATCTCTCGATTAAAAGTGTGTCATGTGCCCATTCTCAAACCAATTACTGGCAAGGAAATTAGAATTACCATAAATAGCAAAGATCAAATTTGTCTCACTCTGGAGTCTGTAAGGAATCCGAGCTTCCCTGAAGTACTAGAAATGTTCATAATGACTGAACAATATTAGGACTCTGTTGTCTTGGGAAGCAGAAAATAGCCGTTGAGTGAGCAAGCAACATTTGTCATTTCTACTTTTGAAGTCACTCAAATCCAGCACTGGGGAAGGTCCACTCTCTCATCTTCATGCCTCAATTTTCCATCACCGGGAAGGAGCAATATGACCAAATAGAACCTTCCAGCAATCATCTCTCCACGGGAATACCAAATTCAATGCCTATCTATGCAAAAAAGCAACCCACCTCCTCCCCTACCCTCTCTGCCTCTGCACCGGCCCTGCCCATCTGACCAGAAACCTAGGAGGCTGCATGACCCTTGCCCTCCCCCCAGAGCCCTATTCTCAGCCAGAGACTGCTGGAGGTATGGGCTCCCTTTGCAAAGGCCACCAGGTGCCCCATTCCATGCCCTGCTACTTGATCTGGGCATGCCACACTCCAGAGCTGCTCCTGGAGCCCGAACTCCCTGGGTGGGGCAGTCCCAGAGGAGCTACATAGGGTCACTCCCTCCAAAGATCCAGTAATAACAGAGTGATCCTGCAAGAGTCTCATCTGAGACAGATACTTCCCCAACTCTGAGGACAGTCATAGGCAACAGTGAAAAATAATCATGAGGTGGAATTAACAGAAAAACTCTGGCAATATGAATAATCAGAGTACATCAACTCCCCCCCAAAATGACAAGGTAGATACAGCACAAGATCCCTTGCATAAGCAAATGACCAAAGATTTTGACACATTGAGACAAGAAGTTGCAGCCCTCAAAGATCTGAGAAATACAGTAGAATCCCTTAGTAACAGAATGTAGCAAGCAGAAGAAAGGATATCTGACATGGAAGACAAAGCTTTGGAACGCTCCCAGACTTCCAAAAAGGTAGAGAAATGGAAGGCAAAAACAGATCATTCTCTCAGACAGCTCTGGGATAACTCAAAGAAAACCAATATTCACCTTATAGGGATACCTGAAATAATGAAGTGGCATCACAAGGCACAGAGTCTCTTCTTTATGACAATATGAAAGAGAACTTTCCAGACATGCCAAGAGATTCTGAAATTCAGATAGCAGACACTTTCAGAACCCCAGCACGACCCAACCCAAATAAGACATCCTCCAGGCACATCATAATTAAGTTCACTAATGTGAATATGAAGGAGAAAATTCTGAAAGCAGCCAGACGTAAGAAATCCATCACTACAAGGGGAAGAATATTAGAGTAACTGCAGATAACCCTGATGAAAACTTTCAAGCTAGAAGTGAATGGTCATCAACTTTTAATCTCCTAAAACAAAAGAACTTTCAACCCAGGATCCTGTATCCAGCTAAACTGAGTTTCACTTATGATGGAGAAATTAAATACTTTAATGACATCCATATGTTGAAGAAATTTGCTAAACCAGCTCTCCAGGATATTCTCAGACCTATCCTCCACAATGACCAGTGCAAACCTCCAACACAAAAGTAGAGTTTCAACTTATGATGGAGAAATTAAATACTTTAATGACATCCACATGTTGAAGAAATTTGCTAAACCAGCTCTCCAGGATATTCTCAGACCTATCCTCCACAATGACCAGCACAAACCTCCACCACAAAAGTAAACTCACCCGGAAACTTTTTATCAAATTTCATCTTCCACAGTGATGAAGGGATTAAAAATGTCCGCTGGACTTTCTAAAGATTTATCATTAGTTTCACTTAATGTGAATGGTTTAAATTGTCCTCTAAAGAGGCATAGGTTGGCTGACTGGCTACAAAAACTCAGGCCAGATATCTGCTGCATACAAGAATCTCATCTTACCTTAAAAGATAAACTTCGGGGGGGAGAAGCCAAGATGGTGGCCGAGTAACAGCTTCCTTGCAACTGGGCTCGGTGAGACTGGGGAGAGAAGACTTCAGGCATCTCTGGCTGATGAGATCTGCCCAGAAACATCCCTTTGGGGACACAGGGAGACAGCGTGA
>CAUYON010151567.1:0-16751 GCA_963573935.1 Arctocebus calabarensis | reverse complement strand
TTCAGTTCACATAGATGTGTAACAACCTCAGATCATAAAGAGTTTCATGTCAGTGGCATCCATGCATTGACAGAGCACCCTCTCAAAATTATACAGACTGTATCTACGAACTCTATACAGAAAAAAACACGAGGAGGAATGATAACAATGTGGAACATATATTTATTACTTTAAGTAAAAACCCGGGATGAGGAGAAAGTAATAGGGAATATAGATAACAGGAAAGGGGTGAAGTAAATAAACATGTTTCAAGGAGGCGGAAAGGAAGAGTAAATGAAAAGTGCCTTAAGGGAATGGCAGGGGAGTGTAATAAACATAACTCAAGCACGATTCATATACATTCAGAAATATTTTGATCATACTGTTACAGATATCCTTCATGGCATTTCCTTGATCACTATATAAAGACATTAATACTCGACCTTTAATAAGTTTTGCCAGTACCCTGCTAAGATGCACCGTAGGTGTGTTCCCACTAATTGCCCTCCCTCTACCCATCTTCCCCCCCCACATACTCATTCTCCTTTCAGTTTTAGAAAAGTTTGCATCTAGATTGAACAATTGCTTCAAGATTTTTGAAATAAAAGAGATTGAGAAACCACCTGAATGAAAGGAGGTTAAGAAGAAAAAAGTCAGCAATGGGAAAGTTTAATGAAAATTTTCTTTAGAAACTACAGAATTGACTTTTTGCATTAATGGTACTTCTAAAACAAACCAAAGAAACCCTTCTGTGTTGACAGAGTTTGGTTGTCATGACAACCACTCTATACCCAACCGGGCAAAGCCACAACCATCCTTTGGAGATTTTGTATGTACACACACACACACGCCCACCATATTATGCTGTGTGTAATGTGCACTCGCATTTTTGGCCCAAACTTGCAAGAAAAACAATCTTTTGCTTTAATTTTTAATTCAGAATTGTATTTGTTTATATTTAGGTACTTGTGTTTTCTGTTATAAAGGGATTTTAGCATTTTTAACATATTATGCTTTCTAGAGTTACACTTTTAACATATGAGCAAAAATAAAATAATTACATTTGTACAGATAGGGAATTAGTACTACCTATGTACCATGTATAATGCGCATCCTTATTTTTACCTCAAAAATTTGAGCAAAAACGTGTGCATTATATACAGCAAAATACAGCACCCATAATGGCATTGAAAAGAGGTTATAGGGCAAACGGAGAAAGGTCATGTTCACAAAGCAATATGACATTTAAATAACATTGCCATTTCCTCTAATGGCTCAGAACAGCACCTCTGGATACTTTTTCATACTGTCCTCGCCTGCAATCAGTAGTTTTAAAGAAGATGCCTCCCTGATTCTCCACACTCACACTTTCATTCTGTGGCTGCTTTTTTGGGCAATTACCAGACCCTGAGAAAAGGCCAGTCAGAAGAGGCAGGAATGTGGAACTGACTTCAGCCCTGACTCCGGGGCCTGCCTGTGGTTCTGAGCTTTTGTTTCATGACACTGTTGAGACACTTCCCTCTAAGAATTCCTTCACTGCTTTTATCAACACCATCTAGTGATTATTTCTCCAGTTTCTGCCACAGCCCTTCTTGCTTTACCTCCTCTTTTGAGACTGTTTATTTCTTTTGCTTTTAAAAACTCTGGATATTGGGGTGGTGCACAGTCCCTGCACTCTGGGAGATTGAGGTGGGTGGATTGCCTGAGCTCGTAAGTTGGAGGTCAGCCAGAACAAGAGTGAGACCCCGTGTCTAAAAATAGCTGGGCCTTGTGGTGGCTACCTGTAATCCCATGTACTTGAGAGGCTGAAGAAAGAGAATCACTTGAGCCCAAGACTTTGATGTTGCTGTGAGCTGTGACACCACTGCACTCTACCAAAGGTGACAAAGTAAAACTCTGTCAAAAAAAGAAAGAGAGAGAGAGAGAAAAGGAAAGGAAAGAAAAAGGAAAGGAAGAAGGAAGGAAGGAAGGAAGGAAAGAAGGAAGGAAGGAAGGAAGGAAAGAAGAAGCCTGGACATTTTCCAGGAAGATAAAATCTTTATTACTCATTCATTCTTCTATCCTAGACCGCTTTTATTTCTAGCTGCCTACTGACTGTGTGAATTTTATATATTATTTTTGGACATTTTATTTTAGTTATTTTAGAACAATAACTAAAGTTCTTCAGGGTTGAAAATTAAAACTTCTGAATCTTGTTTCTACCAGCTCTTACATATGATGGCTAATTTCTTTGAGGTCCAGGTGGTGTTTAATTCTAAGATACATTTAACATATCTTTACTTGTGAAAAACTTTAGAGACAAATTTGGAGTTACTTTTCTTTGGAAAGTATTGTGACTCCCTGAAGCAAAGATTACTAATAATTTTATAGGTCACTGGCTCACCCTGACTGTCTCAAGCTCAGCAAATGCCTTGTCAAGGTTTAGGTATTTACTTTCCAAAACCAACCAAACCAAATGACTCACTGTTTGCTCAACTCTTTTCTCTTTGTTGATAGAGGTGCTAGACTTCCTATCAGGGCAGAGGCATACTATGTTTTATACAGGATAATAGCTTTGTTCTAGATTTTTTTTTTTATAGTAGTCAGTCCACGATAGTGCCAAATGGAAGTCTTGTTATATTTTTGTTTAATTGCTTACATTTAAAAAACAAAAACTGTAATTGTATCAGGTGGTTCTACAGAGCCAAACAATGGTGATATTTCCCTCTATTTTCTTATTCTCTAATTTATTACTCAATTTTTTCTTTTTCCACTCTCTTCCCAATTGGCATATTTTCACTATTCACATCTGGTTCTCCTTTTTTTATTTTACTATCCTCAGAAAATCTATTCATATATCTCTTTTGGACAGATATACCATGAAAGATTTATTGTGTTATCTATCCATCTTAGCCATTTAAAATTTTAAACTTGGGTGTTTCATAATTTATTAATCTCTTTATACCCTGAATAAAGGTTGGAATACTAAATCAAATTAAGATATATAGTCCTTTAACAGGAAAATTTTGCTTTCCCCTTCTTAGAAGTTCCTAGTATTTTTATACTACGAGTCACACTACTTGAAGACACATCCCATACCCAAGATGGATATTCAAGCCTTTTTCAATTTTTAACAGTAACCCTTTTAGTTTGGGATTATATCAGAGACAGTCATTCTCTTTTAGCAATTCTTCTATTTCTCTCATTTTTTCCTCAAAAGCATTATTCTCATTTTGCTCCATTTTTAAAAGAAAGGACCAAAGAATATAAAACTTACTTGGCCTCTCTTTATGTTTGAGGTAGTAAAAACAATTTTCAAGATTTTGTTGTTTCATTTGAGTATCTTTTTTTTTCTTTGCATATGTGTTTTAAATTTCTTGCATTAAGTTTAGGTTATAATTGTATTTAGTTACTATCATTAAAAGTTAGTTGTTTTTATATTTTGCTTGTTTTTGCTTTTTATAAAAGAGATTGAATAAAAGAAATTTTGTGTTGTTGATTCAATCTTCCATTCCTTGAATCAAGTATTTATCCTTTAATATGTTATTTCTACCATTGGAAATTTGCAGGAAGTATTTTCAATAGTGAAGGAAACTGCTTCAAGTATTTTGTAAATCATTATTCTGCCCTCTCTCTAATTTTTTTTCCCTTTTTCCAAGGCTTTCCTTTCCCATACTGTTACACAATGAGTAAAAGTTGAATATGTACAGTACGTTATACTTTTATGTAGATACTATGTCTAAAAGATGGATAAACTATTATTCATAAGTTTTAATCAAATGTAAGATCAATTTTGATTCTTGTATTTAATATATCTAAAGTAATTTTTAACATTACTTTTATTTGTTCTAAACCATATACCAAAAAAAAAAGAATAGAAGCAAAATATTTTGAATCTGGGTGATAATCGTACAAAGTCACTAATAACACGTAATACCAAATTCAAATATGGGCTCTGCCACCTCTTTTATATTACATTGGCAAAGAGACACTGCATTTATAAAACTAGAAAACCTAAAAGCTAACACGCAGGAAAGATTTGTGAATTACATGAGAAAATGTATGGAAAAATTTTAACAATGTATAAAGTATATGACTGATAATTTAAGATTTCTATCAATAGGCTTTTTGTTTCCTGTTTTTATAATTATCACTTCATTGATTCAGCAACTGTTTTGGATATGACTTATCAAGGTATATTACTATAAAAATGTACCACAGTAGATAAGGGAATTCTACAATCTGTAACTATTTTAAAACTTGTTTTTACATAAAAATTCCAATGTTTTTGTTTACTAGAGAAGATTCAGTTTGTTGTAAGACTAAGAACTTTGGACTGGGACTTGACAAAGATATTAATAAGATATTAGTCCTGACATATGCTGATTATATAGTGAATTTCAAAAATAATAGTTTCCATATTTCTTTATAGCTTACAATTTATATTTTAATATATTCTATATCAATCAATTAAGTTAGCATGTCTTTGGTCTTTGCTTTATCATTTGAAATTCAAGGGATTTTGAATTACATAATGTCTAAGATGCTTTTTGTTTCTAAAATTCTATAAAAATTTGGCAGTTAATACTATATAACTACATTAGAACTTTACAGTGAAGTTTTCCTACATGCAATTTTCATTTTGAAAGAAATTCTGTAAACAAATATTTAGAAGGAAATTGATTGTTTTCTCACTAGAACAGCATTTATAAAATTACTCTTTCAAGGTAAATGGGAATAACCTAGTGACCTAAAAGAGTGATATGTCATCCAAATTGCAAAATGTATTCCATTGACTGATTAATACATAAGAAAATCAATTCTTTAAAACTAATTTATCAAATAAAAAATTGAGTATGTACAGCATATTACACTTTTATCTAGGTACTAGGTATAAAAGATGAAATATTATCATAAATATTTAATACCAAGTGAAATAAATGAAATAAATTGCAGATGAAACAAACAAATGGAAAGACATATCATGCTCATACATCAGTAGAAAGTTCAAATGTCCATACTACCCAAAGTGTGTTACAGATTCAATGTAATCCCCATCAAAATATCAATATCACATTTCATAGAGATCTAGAAAAAATAATTTTATGCTCCATTTGGAACCAGAAAAGAGTACAAATCACCAAAGTAATATTCAGCAAAAAGAACAAATCTGGAGGCATTGTATTACCAGACTTCAAGCTATACTACAAAGGTATAGTAACCTATTTCATTTCTGATATCTACCACCCAGTTCTTCAGACATGACAACAAAGTAATTTTGCCATTATGACACATGCTAATACATCAAAAATAATTTCAACAATGAATAGAAAAACCCTGGCCTGTATTGAAATGTAATTTGTAGTAGATACTACATATTTTCCATTTGATATAATTATTTGGAATTTTTGATGTTTGAGTATCTACTTAAAAGAAATTTTCAAATAAAAGCAATATCTTCTGATGCATAACCTCAAAACATTACATGTAAAATATTTCAGTACACTAGTTGTATTTTTTAGGCCCTCTGTAATTTCATAAAAGCTAAAGATTAAATAAAAATGCCAGATATTTGAAAGGTGTGAGCTAACATCAACTTAGTTTAAATTAGGATTTTATTATTTCACACGTTTATGGTTGTGTTTATTTCTATGCTATTGACAAACATCCTCAGATGGTCAATTTAACAGCAATATTGATGAAATTTAAAGATGAAAAATTTGCCTGAATTTACAAATGGTAGAACCAGAAATCAAATTCAGATTTTCAGACTTGCAAATTAATTACTTCTCTACTATGCTGGGAAAAAATTACATAATGTTGTATAATTTCTTATTAAAAATATCCTCAGAAAATATGTGTAATACTAGGGATTTATAAAAAATAAGATCGAGTTTGACCATGATACCTTATTAAGTTTCTCATACATATTGTTCTACTAACCCTCATACACAATCCCACAAACCTTTAAATTTGGTACTGCTATAATCTATACTATATATAGTTGATAATACTAATGATTAGGAAGTTTAGGTAATGGCTCAAGGTTACATTGCCAGTCAGTAGCAGGGCCAATATACCCTTCTAGCATTTTGAAGAAAAATAATTCGTGTCTTTTAATAAATATTGAATCAATAATACAGTTCTTATTTAAGATAATAAGAAAATCTGGAACTAATGAGTTTAACATGAATTATAATGCAAATAACTTATTAAGTACACAAATTTTGAAACTTGAATAATACACTCACAAAATCAAGAGTAGTACTTGTCTAATTTTTGGTTTCAAAGATTAGCATTATTTTTGTAAAAATAAAATCTTATATGTCTCTAACAAAGTAGTTCTGTATAGCACTTCTCATTTCACTTCAGTTTAGCACATAGATCCTCTTAGAAAGATTGGCTCCCATTGTCCAGAGAATATAGCAGAGTAAGAACTCCTGCATCCAAACAAAGAGCACAAATGGAATCCAGAAATCTGAATTTAGCTCTTGTCTGACTGCTGATCCCCTTTTGATGTTTAACTTACTTTCCATAGTCCACACATGCCTGCCATGTTGTATAACTCAAATGTGCACCAACTGAGTGGTTTCAGTTAATTTCCTGAGTCATAGTTTCTTAATCTATCAGAAATAGATCTTGTTTAAGGACCATTGTGTGAAATTAGATAATAAAGAGAAATCTAGAGTTCCTGATGATGACTGCTTACCATTATTACTGAAGTTACTGTTATCTAAATGTTGTTAGTATTATTGGTGATTTACCCAAGTATTACAGTATTATAGGGACAAGTATGAAGACAGAACATAGAATAAACTTCTTAGAATTCTACTTTAGGGGAAGGCGGCAAGATGGCCAAGTGGAGCTAGCTTTCAACAGAAGCTCCCATCCACAGGAAAGAATAATGACCAGAAAGAACACAATAAAGCTGAAGGTCGTGAGCCGAGCTGACAGAGAAATGTGATAACTACACACCACCTCTGCTGAGGCAAGCTGCAACTCCAAGAAATCAAATTTCAGGTCTAAAACTCATCCCAAAGTAAAATAGTGTCTGTCCCCTACCCCAAGAAAGGTTTTGTTGTTGCTGTTGTTGTTTTTGTTTGTTTTCTTTTGTGCACACTGTGGGATTTCTACAGGTGAGTCATGAACTGAGGACCTCTTGTCTCACCCCGTGGGAGAGAGATGCTAGAAGCAGTGACTACTTCTCCAGAGGTATCCTGCTGTGACCCTGAGCATTCTCTGACCAGGCATGAAAGTTGTACTAACACTTTCGCTGCCATTTTGAACTTCCAGTCTGCACTTCCCCCCCTTGCCTAGTGGTCCAGAAGCCTATTCCCTGCAGAGACTGGATTCATTGCCAGGCCTAGGCACTGCAAGGACCATAGTGGAGAAGCTGCACTGTAGCAGTGAGCCTAGCAGTAGTGCAGACAGACAAAGGGGGGAGGTTGTTGGGCTTGTCCCTGTTAAAATGTTGGTCAGCAGTGGGAGAAGGCTTGTGAGCCAATTGCCCAGTCCTGCTGGAATGCCTGCATGCCCCACCCTGCCAGAGACACAGCTCCAGACACCGCCCAGGTCACAGGAGCTGGGAGCCACCTGGGAGACGCCCAAAAGTCACATAGGAACATCTCCCACAAATATTCAGCAATAGTAGAGCAACCCGCTGAGGTCTAATTTTGGAGAGACACCTCCCCAACTCTGAGGACTGCTAGAGGAAGATAAACCTCACCCTATAGGGATACCATTGCTGCAGAGTGGCTGGGACAAAGGTGCAATGGCTGAGGAAACATTTTCTGACTTGTTATCCTCATGTTTGGACTGAGCTCAGGTGGAAAACTCCCCATTGAGTACACTAGGCAGGCAGGCCTCAGCTCCCCCAGCTGGCTGGTGGCAGAAGGTGAGGGTGGTAGCCCAGGCTGAGGAGTCATTGACGTTTTCCTTTGACTCTGGCAGGTGCAAAAACCCTGCATATCTGCTTATTGGAGAGACCAGAACAATAGCCCCATAGGGTTAACAATGACTGATTTTCAAAGAGGTACCAGTCCCCCTGGTCCAATTCTTCTACTGGGTGGGCCTTTCTGACTCCACAGAGCACTGGAGTGAGCCACACTTGAGATGCCAGTAGACCTCTGCTATCTAGTTGCTGGAGACCTTTCCAGCTCTCCCTCTTGAAAGTTGGTAATGACTGGGATAATCAGTTTGGAACTCCTAACCTGGGCCAATCACTCAAGGACCCTCCAAGGTGGTACCCTGGTTGTGTGTTAGGGGAAGGGGTTGAATTTCCTCTTCCAGTTTTTGCTTGTGGGGGGCAGGGTATCTTAATTGCTTGTACTTCTCTATAGCTGAGACTTCAATCCAGAGTCACAGATGTAGTAGGATGGGACAAAGACCAGCTGAATACAAGCCAGAGCCACCTAACCCCACCATACCAAGCAGGTGCCCAGAGTCTCACACTGTAGTACTATACAGAATCTTTGCAAAGCTGCAGGGGAAAAGCTGTAGTCACCATTCCCAGCTCTTTAACAAAGGGCTGGTTAACCACAACTCCAGGAGCCCCCAATCCAATTTCATCTTACTTGCCCATCTAACCAAATGGTTAAAAATAAACATGGGGCAGAATCAGTGAAAATACTCTGGCAACATGAATAATCAGAGTAGATCAACTCCCCCTAGGAAAGACAAAGCAGACACACTAGATGATCCCATTCATAAACAAATGGGTGAGATGTCAGAAACAAGTTCAGAATTTGGATAGCAAATACGATTAACAGAAGAGAAGTAAAGTTGGAATTAGAAATTCTAGGAATAATTCAAAAGTTACCTCAAGAATTCAATGAATTCAAAGACAAAATCACCAAAGATTTTGACGCATTGAGAAAAGAATTTGCAACCCTCCAAGATATGAGAAATACAGTACAATCCCTCAGTAACAGAAAAGAGCAGGCACAAGAACGGATCTCTGACATTGAAGACAAAGATTTCAAATGCTCTCAAATGCTCAAAGAAGAAGAGAAGTGGAGAGCAAATCAGATCATTCTCTGAGAATGCTGAGGGATTACTCTGAAAAAGCAAATATTCACCTTATAGTAATCCCTAAAAGAGAAGAAGATGTTGGAAGAGACACAGAAGCCTTACTCCAAGAGATAATTGAGGAGAACTTCCCTAACGTAGCAAGTGATACTGAAATCCAGATAGCAGACAGTTTCAGAACCCCAGCACAACTCAATCCAAATAAAGTATCTCCCAGACACATTATCATTAAATTTGCCAAAGTTAATATGAAGAAAAAAATACTGCAAGCATCCAGATGTAAGAAAACCATAACCTATAAGGGGAAGAATATTAGAATGACTGCAGATCCCTCAGCTGAAACTTTTAAAGCTAGAGGAGGATGGTCATCAACCTTCAATCTCCCAAAACAAAACAACTTTGAACCCAGAATCCTGTATTCAGCTAAACTGACTTTCATTTATGATGGAGAAATTAAATACTTTAATGATATTCACATGTTGAAGAAATTTGCCATAACTAAACCAGCTCTCCAAAATATTCTCAGACTCATCCTCTACAATGACCAGCACAATGTTCTACCACTAAAGTAACTCACTCAGAAACTTTTCATCAAATCCTAAATTCCACAGTGGCGAAAGGATTAAAAATGTCCACTGGATTTTCGAAAAACTTGACACCCCAAATATTAACAGGCTTATCAATATTGTTAAGTAATGTGAATGGCTTAAATTGTCCTCTAAAGAGGCACAGGTTGGATGACTGGATACAAAAACTCAGACCAGATATCTTCTGTATACAAGAATCTCATCTTACATTAAAAGATAAATATAGGCTCAGGGTGAAGGGATGGGCATCAATAATTCAGGCAAATGGAAATCAGATGGAAAAAAGCAAGTATTGCAATTTTATTTGCAGATACAATAGGCTTTAAACCAACAAAAGTAAGAAAAGATAAGGATGGTCACTTCATTTTTGTCACATGAAGAAATTTCAATTATCAACATTTATGCGCCCAACCAGAATGTTCCCCAATTTATGAGAGATCCTAACAGACATAAGCAACTTGGTATCCTATGGCACCACAATAGTTGGAGATTTTAACACCTTGTTAGCATTGTTGGATAGATCCTCCAATAAGAAACTAAGAAAAGAAATTCTAGACTTAAACTTAACTATTCAACAATTAGATGTAAGAGACATCTACATCTAATTTTGTTTCATCCTAACAAAACCAAATACACATTCTTCCCATCAGCCCATGAAATATCCTCCAAAATTGATCACATCTTAGGTCATAAATCTAACCTCAGTAAATTCAAAAGAATAGAAATTATTCCTTGTATCTTGTCAAACCATTGTGGAATAAAAGTTGAACTCAGTAACATCAGGAATCTGAATACTCATACAAAAACATGGAAACTAAATAACCTCATGCTGAATGTTAGCTGGGTCAAAGATGAAATTAAGAAGGAAATTACCAAAATTTTTGAAGTAAACGATATTGAAAACACAAATTAACAGAACCACTGGGATACTGCAAAGGCAGTCGTAAGAGGAAAATTGATAGCGTTGCAAGCCTTTCTCAAAAGAACAGAAAGAGAAGACGTCAATAACTTAGTGGGACATTTCAAGCAAATGGAAAAAGAAGAACATTTCAACCCCAAACCCAGTGGAAGAAAAGAAATAACTAAAATTAGACATAATTAAATGAAATTGAAAACAAAAGAATTATACAATAGATCAATCAAAAAGTTGGTTTCTTGAAAAGGCCAAAAAAATAGATAAACCTTTGGCTAAACTAACCAGAAATAAAAGAGTAAAATCCCTAATTTCATCAATCAAAAATGACAGAGGCCAAATAACAACTTCCAGACTTCCCAGAAATTCAAAAAATCCTTAACAAATATTACAAAAAACTCTATCCTCAGAAGTATGAAAATCTGAAAGAAATAGACCAATACTTGGAAACATCCCACCTTCCTACACTTAGCCAGAAAGAAGTGGAAATGTTTAATAGACCTATATCAAGTTCTGAAACAGCATCAAATATAAGAAATCTCTCCAAAACAAAAAGTCCATGACCAGATGGCTTCACATCGGAATTCTACCAAACCTTCAAAGAGGAACTAGTACCTATATTACTTAATGTTTTGCAAAATGTAGGAAAATAAGGACTACTTCCCAACACATTCTATGAAGCCAATATCACCTTGATCCCAAAACCAGGAAAGGATCCAATGAGAAAAGAAAATTATAGACCAATATCTCTAATGAATATTGATGAACAAATATTCAATAGGATCGTAGCAAACAGAATCCAGCAACACATCAAACAAATCATACATCAAGACCAAGTTTTATCCCAGGGTCTCAAGGTTGGCTCAATATATGCATACCTACAAATATAATATGTCACATACACAAAATAAAAAATAAAGACCATATGATTCTCTAAATTAATGCAGAAAAAGCTTTCGATAATATCCAGCATCCTTTCATGATCAGAACGCTTAAAAAAATAGGTAAGGATGGGGTCTGTTGCTCAGTGGGTAGGGCACCTGCCCCATATACAAAGGGTGGCGGGTTCGAACCAGGCCCTGGCCAAACTGCAACAAAAAAATAGCCAGGTGTTGTGGGGGGGCCTATAGTCCCAGCTACTTGGGAGGCTGAGGCAGTGGAATTGCCTAAGCCCAGGAGGTGGAGGTTGTTGTGAGCTGTGACACCACAAAACTCTACTGAGGGTGATACAGTGAGACTCTGTCTAAAAAGAAAATAGATATAGAAAGGACATTTCTTAAACTGATAGAGGCCATCTCTAGTAAATCCATAGCTAATATTGTATTGAATGGAGTAAAATTGAAATCTTTTCCACTCAGAACAGGAACCAGGCAAGGATGCTCATTGTTTCAACTGCTTTTTAACACTGTGATGGAAGTCTTAGCCACTGCAATCATGCAAGAGAAGGCGATCAAGGGTATCCACACAGGATCAGAAGAGATCAAACTTTCACTCTTCACAGATGATATGATTGTATATCTGGAAAGCCCCAGGAACTCAACTACAAAACTCTTAAAAGTGATCTAGGAGCAGAGCAGTGATTAAGGATACAAAATCAATACTCACAAATCTGTAGCCTTTTTATATATCAGCAATAGTCAAGGGGAAAAAACAGTCAAGGACTCTATTTCTTTTACAATAGTGCCAAAGAAGATGAAATAGCTGGGAGTGTACCTAACAAAGGACATGAAATATCTCTACAAAGACAACTATGAAACTCTGAGAAACAAAATAGCTGAGGATGTTAACAAATGGAAAAACACACCATGTTCATGGCTGGGAAGAATCAACATTGCTAAAATGTCCCTACTACCCAAAGCAATTACAGATTTAATGCAATCCCTATTAACGTACTTCTAACATACTTCAAAGATCTGGAAAAATTAATGCTTTTTTTAAATATGGAACCAGTAAAAAACTCCGAATAGCCAAGACATTACTCAGAAATAAAAACAAATCAGGAGGAATAGCACCACCAGACTTCAGACAATACTACAAATCTATAGTGATGAAAACAGCATGGTAGTGGCACAAAAATAGAGAGGTGGAAGAACGGAACAGAACTTGAAAACCAAGAGACGAACTCAGACACTTATCATCATTTGATCTTTGATAAGCCTATCAAAAATATAAATTGGGGGAAAGATTCCCTATTTAACAAATGGTGCTGGGTGAATTGGCTGGCAACTTGCAGAAGACTGAAACTGGACCCACACCTTCCTCCTCTAACAAAAATTGACTCTCACTGGATAAAAGACTTAAACTTAATACATGAAACTATAAAAATTGTTGGAGAGAGTGCAGGGTAAACACTTGAATAAATTTGCCTGAGAGAATAATTTATGAGGAGGACCCCCCCCACCCCCCGGGAAATGGAAGGAATACCAAATATACATTACTGGGATCTGATCAAACTAAAAAGCTTCTGCACTGCCAAGAACACAGTAAGTAAAGCAAGTAGACAGCCCTCAGAATGGGGGAGGATATTTGCAGATTATGTTTCCTACAAAGATTTAATAACCAGAATGCACAAACTCAAACTTATTAATAAGAAAAGATCAAGTGATCCCATTTCATTGTGGGTAAGAGTTGGACAGAAGCTTTTCCAAAGAAGATAGGCACATGCTCTACAGACACATGAAAAAATGCTTATCGTGTTTAATCATCAGAGAAATGCAAACCAAAACCACATGGAGTTATCATTCAGTAAGAGAAGCCCACATCACAAAGTCTCCCAAATACAGATATTGGCACGGATGTGGAGAAAAGGAAACACTTCTGTACTGCTGGTGAGAATGCAAGTTAATACGTTCCTTTTGAAAAGAAGTTTGGAGAAATTCCTGGGATCTAAATGTAGACCTGCCATTTGATCCTGCAATTCCTCTACTAGGTCTATATCCAAAAGACCAGAAATCATTTTGCAACAAGGTTATTTGCACCCGATTGTTCATTGCAGCTCAATTCACAATTGCCAAGTCACCTGGAAGAAGCCCAAGTGCCCATTGACCCATAAATGGATTAATAAATTCTGGTATATGTATACCATGGAATATAATGCAGCTTTACAAAAGATGGAGACTTCACCTCTTTTATGTTTACATGGATAGAGCTGGAAAATATTCTTCTTAGTAAAGTATTTCAAGAATGGAAAAAAATAGTTTGCATTCCCACCAACAGTGGAGAAGTGTTCCCCTTTCTCCAAATCCATGCCAACATCTCTGGTTTTGGGATTTTGTTATGTGGGCTAATCTTACTGGAGTTAAATGATATCTCAAAGTAGTTTTGATATGCATTTCTCTGATCATTAAGGATGGTGAGCATTTCGGTGCATCTTAGCAGGGTACTGGTGAAACTTATTAAAGGTAGAGTATCAATGTCTTTATATAGTTATCAAGAAAATGCCATGAAGGCTATCTGTAACAGTACGATCAAAATATTTCTGAATGTACATGAAGCACATTGTGCCCTATGATTGCACCAATGTACATAATTATGATTCAATAAAATTATTTAAAAAAAAGAATGAAAAAATATATCCAATGAATTCAGTACTATTATGAAACCAATTTATAGTCACTCACACTTTCATATGAAAGATCACACAACTATAGATCACAACTATAGCCCAGGATGAAGGAGGGAAATGGTAGGGAATCGTAGGGGAGGGGGTAGTTTAATAAAGGGAGGTAAATGGCGAGACTACACCTATGGAGCATATTGCAAGGGTACAAGTCAAATCTATCAAATGTAGATCATAAATGTCTTAACACATTGATTAAGTAAATGAGGTGAAAGCTATGTTAATTAGTTGGAAGTAAGCACTCTAATTTGTACAAAAATTCACAATCTATGTATATATGACTTAATAAAAGGAAAAAAATAAAAAAGTGTTGTTGTTTAAACCAGAAATAATTTAAAAAGAATTCTACTTTTGCAAGAATAATACAAGAGTTACTTGCTTATAACCCATGCTAAAATCTGTCTGTATTCAACCTTTGAACTTTCTGTCTTGAATCACCACCCTTCAGCACTACACTCTCAGCTAATTTATTTCTTAATTAATTTGTTTTCTGTGCAACTATTTATTAAGCAGTTGCTGTACCTTAATTTATACTAGATACTGGATTACAGCATTGAACATTTTACTATCTAGTAGGGGACTTGGATCTTAAACAGTAGGTGAATTAATTAAGTGTGAAACCGCAGAATGTTCCAAGTACTATAGAGATACAATACATGGGATACTATGAAAAAGTAAAGCTCTTAATAAGACAGGTTAATTTTGCCCAAGAAGACACATCAAGTACAAAATAGAGATGTAATCTAAATTCTAAAACTCACATCTCTGCATAATATGCCCTATCCCTCTACACCTTTATGTATAGTTCTAACATTCACTTTTTAAATATGATCCTTGTTTTCTATCTGACATGTAATTATTTCTCTCCCCTGTGATCATTGTCTTTACAAGTATTTTTGTATATTTATATACTGAGTGTTATTTTTTATTTACTCTTTATTTTTCTTGTTATCTTTGTTTGTCAAGGGGGTTCATTTTAAGCTTAAATAATACTTTAGAAAGCAAAAGCAATTCTATCTCCACTCTACCAAATAGAGTGTTTTCATAAACAAATTTATTTAAAAAGAGACACACTAATAAAACTAATTACCAATAAGAAAGGAATCATTAGTTAAATAGGCAAAAATATTTCAGATTTTAAACATTTCTAAAATAAATCTTCCTTTTAATAACTAAAGTAGCATTATTAACTCTTCTCAGTAATTTTTTTCCCCCCAGGTAGTAAAGGATAATACTAAAAGTGTTTATAGAATACTTCTGATATGTTTTAGACGCTGATTTAAATATATTACTATTAGCTTGTATGTCCATTTGAAGTTTCTTACTATAATTACTGAGTACTACCAATAAATTAAAACATATATATGAAAATGCACTGAATTAGAACCCCTTACAATATCATTGGCCTAATATTAAATCTGTATCAACATCAATTTGACTTTTAAACGTGGGCAATTATCTTTTTGTCTGCATCAGGTTTTTGACTATTGATTCTTACTGTCTCTTATAGGATTCTTATTTTAAAATTTATTAATTTTGCTAATAGCAAAAAAATACATCAATGGTCTTGTGTAGACCCTTCCGACACTGACTCTGGACTTGACAAACATGACTTGCTTTAAGCAGTTGGACATCAGCCTAAGTGAGGCTAATAGACCCATAGAGGTTTGATAAGTGCTGGGAGGTGGTCTTCTGAGATGTTGCCAATACCACAGGGAAGAGCCTGGTAGGGCCCCCCCATGCCCCGAGAGAAGCAGAGGCCCAGTCACACCAGCAGTACCATGGAGTGTGTCCCCAACTGACCCTCCGGCTGGAGTCTAGCACTGAAGGAGCCCATGGAGGAAAGTCAGAGCTCTGTTAAATCACAGAATTATGAGAAATAATAAACTATTGGTATAAGCCACCAAGTTTTGGGGTATTTTTTTATTCATGAAAGGCTATCTGAAATGAGCAATTACACACTAAGTTGGCAAATTCTTCAAGTATTATTTGATCGTATTAGAAAGAGCATTTTAAATATTGTTGTTAATCTCAAATGATACCAATATATGTTTTGAGGAAGCAATTAAAGTCCTTTAACAATTTCATTGCCCCCCCTCCGAGAAAAAAATTGCAATGGAAGATCTAAAATCAATAAATCTATTTAGCTAATGGTTTTTATTTAAGTCAGCATTAAAATTAATGTTCAAGATTATTATGCAGGAACTTTTAGGAATGAAAATTCACACATGTTCAAAAACTCATTTAAAAGGATATTAGTCTATTGAAAGCTCATTGAAGAGACAAGCAAGTTTTTAATTCTCTTTGTGTTCGCTAAGATAATTACAAGCTCATGTTCGTTAATTAGGAATTGTTATAGATAAACGAGTTGGGCTGGGCACCTGTGGCTCAGTGGGCTAAGGTGCCAGCCATGTACACCTGAGCAGGCGGGTTCGAATCCAGCCTGGGCCCGCCAAACAACAATGACGGCTGCAACCAAAAAATGGCCGGGCGTTGTGGCGGGTGCCTGTAGTCCCAGCTACTTGGGTGGCGGAGGCATGAGACTCGCTTGAGCCCAGGAATTGGAGGTTGCTGTGAGCTATGATGCCATAGCACTCTGTCCAGGGTGACAGCTTGAGGCTCTGTCTCAAAAAAAAAAAAAAAAAAG
>CAUYON010151563.1:0-12052 GCA_963573935.1 Arctocebus calabarensis | reverse complement strand
GCGGCCATCACAATACCCAGCTATTTTTTGGTTGCAGTTGTCATTGTTGTTTGGCAGGCCCAGGCTGGTTTCAAACCCGCCTGCTCTAGTATGGTGGCTGGCACCCTAGCCTCTGAGCTACCAAGCCTGAGATATATAGAGAATTTTTAGTACAGAACCCAGGGTGGTTGGTCACAAAGGTGAGGAGCAGTGAGGGGACAGTTGGTGAATGGGCTCTAGCTGTCCTTCATCTTCATTCTTTTTTGCTTGGTGGATTGCATACCCCTGTGTTTACCATCGAAACAAAATTTTTATTCTTTATGTTCCCTAAAGAATTATTCATAGAAAAAAAAAAAGAGGGCTCTTATACTGTTCAATTAGTTCTCAAAATTTATCATTTAGGAGCATGAATCTCTGAATCTATTCTATCAAACATTTTCTAAAAAATTTTCTAAGATTTATTTACGGTGAAAATGTTTATTTTCATTTGATAATATGAAATGGATGGGCCTGCCATTGCAGATTATCTTGTAGTAAAATGTTAGCACCTCATAATAAAGGGAATAATTGAATTAATTTTTCAGAAAGGTGTATAAATAAATGTGCGTCATATATAACATAAGGATGGTTTCCTGTCACTTCTTGTAAACAGGTGAGACATGAACAGTGAGTGGTGTGACATCGATGTATGTGGACCCCCAAATGGAGTTCTTCAATCCAAATCTGCTTATTTAGTAAAGATGTTTATAAAAATCAGTTAAAACAGCTGTCCAGCATCTGAATGACTTAATTAAATGCTTTATACCTCAACCAGTTGCTTTTGTATCTTGTACTTATGCCTCTAAGAGGCCAGCATCATCAGAATAGATCTGTAGGTGATCACTCATTTGTACATCCAGCTGTTTCTTTATTGAGCACCTACTATGTGCCCATTCCTATTCTAGTCATGTGCTGAGCAAAAAGTCCCAGCACCTGGCCTCGTGGAGTTTATAATACACTGGGGGCATATAACAAAAAACCAAAAAACAAATAACCCTATAAATATGTGATCAGGACTCATGATAAGGGCTTTGAAGGAAAATAGACTCAAAAGCAAAGGAGGAAAGGAGGCTTTGTTGAAATCTGAAGGTCACCATCATCCAGGCAGGGGTGAAGGAGGGTTCTGGGTGGAAAGAACAATCTGTGTGAACTAGGAGATCGCTTAGTAGTTTAAAGAACCTGAGAGAGACAATGTAACTGGAGTCTTGAAGGCAAAGGGAAGCTTCTGTTGAGAGTGACAGTCGTTGATTGCAGAGACCTTTGTGAGCTGAGGCAAAGGCTCTGCATTTTGTATGAAATGTAATGAGATGCCATGTAAGGGTTTTATACTTTGTTGCTTAGACGTGTGGTCTAGTTGATGTTGTATAAAGTTTACTCTGTTGAGCTTGACGAAAACAGACCTGGGACTGCAAGAAGAGGCTGCACTCAGCAGTGTGGTTGCTCCAGGAATCGTTCTCCATGGTTGGGGGATCGCGAGGTGGGGATTGGGTGCAGAGGGAGGGGTCAGCTGGTTCACTCCTTCACCCTCAGGCATCCACCCTCATTCACCTCAGGGACTGCCAGCAAAGATGATAAACTTCTCTGCACCACAGAATTTTATTGGTTTGGGACACAGTACTGGCTACAAAAGATTAATTAATATTACTGCGGCAAAAATTATCAGTTCATGAAAAGTTCCACTGCATTATTTAATAAAAACTAACATGACTGCTTTGTTTATGGAAAACACCTGTTCACAGTGTCTGCTAAGATGACATTTCTTCCAGTTCTCTCCTCTCTCCCTGGCATTTTATTATGATTTCAAGAAGAGAGTGTATTTTTTAAGTATCATCATTATTTCTGATCACATAGTTATGTAAACAGTGGTACCTAATGACTCTGTAGGCCTCAAATTCTCTTAAAATACACTAAGCCATATCTAAGGGGCTACCAGCAACCCTAATGTCCCTTAGAATGTTGAATTTAATTCTTTGAAGAAAAAGAAGATTCTAACTGTGAAAGTTTGAACTCCCTTTTCATATAACTTTTTTAAGGGAAGGATAAATAGGCTTGTATTTTTATTAAAAACGCGTAAGGGCAAATGATCTGCTCCAACCAGTTTCTCATTACCATGGTGACTTCTTTGTCTTTTAAGTTCAACAAGTCACTCTTACTCCTTGATTGATGTATACGTAACAGAGTCAAGACTCAGAGGCTTCATTTAAAAAATAAAAATCAAAGCCTCACAAAACAGTAACAAGAGAAATTAAGTTTTACATAACTAACTTTGGTCCCACAGTGGGGAGGGAGGGATTTATAGTTGTTTCAGTAATACTTAGTGGTTCTTTATTAGCCATGTGAAGATGCTAAAACTTTTACAAGCAGAATTCTGCAGTTTTAATTTGTAGCAAATATCCTTGGACCGAGGCCTACTGAGCTTCTCAAATATTTCAACTATGACAAGCTTCAAAATTTTTTTTTAGAAAATATGACTTGTTCATATCTCACTTTGGAAAACTGTTTGATTTGTTTATGCTACAAATCAGAGAAGCAAGTCATCTCTTATTTTATGAGTTGTTTTTGTCATAGGTTCGCCTGTGAATTTGGAGAATCCTAAAGATTTTTATAAAGGCAGAATCATTACAATCTAGAGAAATGACCAGTTTACAGATTAGTTAAAAAAAAGAGAGAGAAATGAAAAATTGAGGTAGAAAGATAGGGAAATCGGGTTGATTTTCTACTGTTGAAAAAGAAAATACTTAAAGATCATGATAAAAATAGTATGGCTCGGCGCCTATGGCTCAACGGGCTAAGGCACCAGCCACGTACACCTGAGCTGGCGGGTTCAAATCCAGCACGAGCCGCCAAACAACAATGACGGCTGCAACCAAAAAATGGCCGGGCATTGTGGCGGGCACCTGTGGTCCCAGCTACTTGGGAAGTGGAGGCAGGAGACTTGCTTGAGTCCAGGATTTGGAGGTTGCTGTGAGCTGTGATGCCACAGCACTCTACCCAGGGTGACAGCTTGAGGCTCTGTCTCAAAAAAAAAAAAAAAAAAAAATAGTATGAAGGCCAAATGAACTACACTCTCTATTTTTTTTTAATCTTATACATTTTATTGCTTCCATTAATTGAGTTTTCTAAGACTAGAGTGCATTTATCAATTTCTGCTCTTTTAACTAAACATATTGACATTAATTTTCAATCATTGTCAGGTGACGGAAAGTGTTTTTTGCGCTTATTTTTACCAATGATAATTCTGGACTCACAGGTCTCTAGGCATTATTCCTGATCACAACATGTATTCAACAAACATTGCTTCCCATTCCTGTAAGGCTTTCTAAGTATTAAAGAAAGAAAAAAAATATGACCCTTGAAAAACTTAGTAGGAAGTAAAGATACATGACAAAGAAGAAAAAGAGAAAATTAAATTTTAAAAACATATATACAAGCTTCAGAAAACTTTCATCAACAAAGGCGTGGTCGCTATTAAATCCAGATAGAGAAGCTTACCTAAGAAGAAACTGCCGTCCCCACGTTACCCTCTTTTTACTGTGTGGCAGGTGCTTGGTGCCAACAGATTGTGAAGGTTTTAGTTTCTGTTACTCTAATTTGACTGGCTCAATCAGAAATATAACTTTGCAGTTCGTCAATTGTAATGGAAAAATATTTCATTGGGTGTTCATTGAATGGAAAAAATAGATACTCTAAAATATGTCCACTGGTATAGGAACTATAGGCAGTTGGAAGAAATCTCTGAGGAATCTGGAAGATTCCTTACAGTGTGCGTCATGATTTCTATGTGGGTTACCCTTGCGTTTAAATCTTTCCCACATAGGAATAATTTTAGGGATAAAAAATTTTCTATTAGCCTTTAAACCACCCTCTCTCATAAAATGTTAATGAAATTTCATTTAGATTAATTTTAATATGAGCAATTGTAAGTAGAGGGACCCATATATTTTTGGAACTCTGATAACACGGGAAATTTCATTTTTACGTAAGTCTTATTTCAGGAAAAGAAATGCCCAGATACATAGAAATAAAGAAATAGTTAAAAAATAGACTCTAATATCTGTCTATATTTGTATCTAGGATGAAAATTATTTTTTATTCTAAATCCAATGGAAATTAGATATTAGAATAAATTGCTAATCCACCCAGCACAGTTCCCTACTCTGCGGTGCCAGTAAGCTTTTGATTTTGTGTTCATTGATTTCTTTGCTCAGTCAACCAACATTTATTAAACATTCTGTGCCAGGCACTCTGCTAAGCATCAAAGATGTAAAGATAAGTTAGACTTGGACCTTGTAGTCAAAGAAAGCCTCCCCAGGCCAGCTGCCAGTTCTGAGTCATAAGTATAGAAGAATCTGAGCATCATCACGATTGTATGATTAATCAGTCCTGGAAATGATATTTTAAAACTGTAACCTCAAAAATCCTGAACCATAACGGAGGTACCTCTTGACCCATTGTAAAGCTACAACTGAGTCCTCTGACCTCTCAATGCATTAGAAGTTTGAGTTCCAAAATCTGGGCCTGAAACAAACATTCCTTTTATAGGATAGAGCTCAGAGTGATCAAATGCCTTGTTGTTGGAAAGCTTGCGTCAGTTAACCAAGAAAAAGAGAAAACAGTAAAGTCAAGTTGACTAACACCAACTGGACAGTGTGAACTGCCCGCTGCTCTTGTGCCTCCCACAGGCCCATGAAACGACAGCCAAAAAAATGCACTCTCAGTTGTCTGGGCACAAGGAAATACCTGGCATCCTCTCTTATTCATTAAAATCCTAAATATATTAATTAAAGAACTTGTCATTCTGTGTTGATTTCATTCTATGAATAGCCATATGTATTTATTTATTTATGTATTTATGTATTACAGTTTTTGGCCAGGGCTGGGTTTGAACCCACCATCTCTGGTATATGGAGCCCGCGCCCTATTCCTTTGAGTGCCAGGCGCCAGCCACCCTATTCATTTATTTTTATTTATTTATTTTGAGACAGAGTCTCACTGTGTCCTCCTTAGCAGAGTGCTGTGGCATCGCAGCTCACAGCAACCTCAAACACTTAGGCTTACATGATTCTCTTGCCTCAGCCTCCCAAGTAGCTGGGATTACAAGCACCTGCCACAATACCCAGTCCTGGGCCGGGTTCAAACCAGCCACCCTTGGTGTATGTGGCTGGCGCCATAACCACAGTGCTACGGGCGCCAACCCTGAATGATCATTTTTGAAAAACGAGTGTTCTTAAATCATCTTTGCAAATAAGAAAAAAATATGAACCTTTGTATCATCGTTGTGCAAAACAGGGTTCCTCCTTTGGAGTAGGAACTTAATACATATTTGCCACATTAAGTATTAATTAATTGGTAAAGTATTTCATAAATAAAGAGAAAACAACATCCACCAATTTATTAAAATATTTTTTAAATCAAGTCCAGCTTCGAGAAATAACTATTTTATTACATTAAAACTTATAAAAAGGAAGTTTTTTTTAAATATAAAAACTCTTATCACTTAATCCCAGAGAATCTGATTCTTCCTTTGGCCTTGCATTTTAGACAGTCTTGACGTTTAACTCACATTGAAAACAAACAGAGCATTTGAACTGTGCTTGCTGTTAACTACGTAATGAACCAAGAGGCTTTAGCTAATTTTTTGAGATCATTAACATAATACAGTTAATCACCTTAGTTAAGACATATGGGCATCTTACAAAAAACTTGTGCAAATGGTCCTTGAAATAAGGATAAATAGATCTGATTTATGTTAAACTTTAATTTGCCATATGCACTACTATGTGAAAATGTTCATGCATATGTTGCTTACATTAATTGCTTTCATAAGTTAATTACCGCAACACACTTTGGCTTCTGTTCATTTAAAACTTAACAAATGTTCATACCAGCTGTGGGAAGTGATTGAAGGCAATAAATGAATGAGTAAACCATTGGTTTACTTGTTTAAATCTGCTATCTCAAGCTGTCCTGTGTCTTGATACATTAGAAAAGGCAGTTGGGAATCGGTGCTCACGCTATTCCTATTTTAATCTCCCCCGTTTAGTCCTGCTTACTTAAGTAATAGAGATGTTGGGCTTCTACGTTTGTTTTCTCACCTCTGTGCTATAGTTAATTGGGTCATCATTGATTATGGTTTTCTTTTATGATAGCAATATTCTGTACTTTGATACAATCAGACATATAACTGGTTCTCGTACAGAAACACATAGACTACAATGCCTGATGTCCTCTTGTGTAGAGCACTTAATTGAATAGTAAAGTTTGTGTTTAGAGACATGGTTCACATAGACAAATGGCATTTCGTAGATGGTAGAACTATTTTACTAAAACTAAAGTTTATTTAATGATATGTTTGTCCCCCTGAATCTGTAGACTGTTATCCGATGTAATGCGATAGTAAGTTACTAAAATATCTCACGAAAACCTTACTTTTCTTGTAACTACGTGATTTCATCACTTTTGTGAAGAATCAGATTTCAGCACTTCTGGTTAAGGATGGGGGGACTGAGCACAGGCATTAGCCTCTGATCCCCTTCTGACAACCCAATAACAGGAATTTTATAAAGAATTGTTGTGACAATCCTGACACTGAGACGTAAGAAATAAAAGGGAAAGCACAAACAAGGATCCTGGAAAGCCTATGGCCAAGTGGTAACTGACTTAGCAGAATCTGGAAGGTTAAATTCGAAGTCAGCAGCTGAGAAAGCCAAGAGCGACCTGATTTACGCTGTCGACCCAAAGGCTCAGAACTAGTGGCTCCAGGTACTTCTGAAAGTGGAAGTGAAGGGGGCTGGAGCAAAAGCCTTGGCTTAAGAGGCAGTCAGACCTTCCACAGCCCCTCCCCAATTCCATTCAACCCCCCCACACGTGGGCAAAAATTGGAAGTGCATTCTCTGCAGACACTGCAAGAGAGAGCTTCCCGACTGTGGTCCCAGGGCTAGGTAAGGAAGGAGTACTGAACGGAAAACAGCTCAAATAAAAGTTACTGCGTTACAGGTAAACTCCCCCCACTTGACTCCCAAAACATTGACAAAGAGGATTACACCCTCCAGGCACTGAAAGAGACTCTTCTCAGAAATCTCTGTAGCCCAAGAATAAAGGCCTGACTCCATAGAAATAAGGCAGGGGTGGGGAGTCCCTCATGAAAAACCCCAGCCAGATCACGTGGCCCTGAAGTCCACCTGCCTCCCCAGGCTCCCGGCCAGCTCATCTGCTCCTGGCTACTTGGCTCAGCTGAGGATAGGGATGGCATAGTCTCAGTAATAGAAATGTCGCACACAGATCATAACTCCACTGGGAGAGAGCAAGCTGGGGCATAGAAAATGTGTGTGTTTGGGTGTCTGTGTGCATGGGTTTTGTGAGAGTGCAGACAGAGTGGCAGGAAGATAGGGAAAAGGGACCCACATCCTCACCTTCCTAATAGGAACTCTGTAGATGAGGCCTAAGCCTACCTAACCAAGAAGCAGCACATTGGTATCTTATTTAGATTGTTTTTATTTAATCAGACCTGAAAGTAATCAACTTGAGAGCAGGAAACTACATGACTCTCTCAATTATATGCATGGATTATGTTGCAGTGACTCATACCTGTAATCCCAGCAATTTGGGAGGCCAAGGTGGGAGGGTCACTTGAAGCCCAGTGTTTGAGACTAGCCTGGCCAACATAGCAAGACCCTATCTCTAAAAAAATTGGTTTTAGTGTTTACTTAACTGGGCATGGTGGTTTACACCTGATGTCCTAGAAACTTGGGAGGTGGGGGCAGGAAGATGACTTAAACCCAAGAATTGGAGGCCACAATGAGCTATGATTGTGCCCTTGCACTGTAGCCTAGGTGACAGAGCAAAGCCTTGTCTCAAAAACTAATAATGTAATTATATTCAGGTATCAGCTCGACAGAAATAAAAACTACATTTAAAATCATGGTAGTTGATTACACAGTTCTCATTGTAAAAACAAACTTTAAAAAGAGTAAGAGATACCTGCTATTTTATTTGATCAATGTCCCAAACTTAGTCTTTATAACTTATTTTCATATAGATCCTCATGCCCTCATACCGAGCTGTGGGAATTATCATTCTGGGCCACGCTATCCTACGTTATATCAACTGCAGTAGCTTAAAATGTACCTATATCCTGATTAAATGTAAATTATGTGTGGTATAAAACTAAAAGGGTCTTTAGAATTTTGCTTTTTAAATTATTTTTTTTTGGGGGGGAGAGTATATTTAATAATAAAAAGAGAATAACCAAACACCTAAATACACAAAGACAATCTTCCAAAAACAAAAATTTGTCCAACAGCTACTTTCAGTTCCTTCCTTTTATTCTTCCTGTTCTCCTTCCTTATTTTTAAAAATTGATTTATATTTCTTTTTGTACACAGTAATACAGCAATTTTATCCAAATAGCAACCCCAGCACCATTTATTAAATAACCATATGTCATAAGTGATTTGAATTTCCAACTTTATCATATATATAAGTTCTTTTTAACGTTTAGTTCTGGAAGTTTTTATCTGTATAAGTGATCCTTTTCTATAAAAGTTTGATTTTCAAATGAGACTGGTCACATCATACATTTACTATGTAGAAGGAAAGTGACTTGATATTTTTCATATTTCATTATTTTCAACTTCTTTTACACATGAAATTTATAATTGTTTACTAATTCTTACCCCAGATACCTTGATACATTTTAAAAATTACTAAATTTGTTTAAGCATTCATAAATCATTTCTCAAATTATTAAATTGTGTCAAATTTATTTGCACAATTCTAGTTGAGAAAATAATTGATAGGGTTTTCATTTTATATATACATTATGATGATTTCTAAATATTACATTGATTCCTGAATATTTGTTGTTACTTTTTACATTAGATTATTTATTTTTGCTGTATTTTTATGCTTATTTTGTCAAAGAAAGAAAAAGCATATTAAAATTATGTTCTACTGTGCTATTTTTCTGTTTCTTTTTATCCCTTATAATTATTTTTATTGGTTTGATAAAGTTAATCAGTATTAAATCCTCATTACTTATGTTTTCTTTCTGAAATTCATCTCTTTTAACATATAAAATTGTCTTTTGTACTATATAATAACTTGTTTTGAATTCTTCTAGTATTGCCATTTTATCATTTACTGTCTTTATATTTACTTGACTTTTGACTTTTAAAGTCTTCATGTGTCTCTTTGAATCAGGTGTATCTTTTTTTTTTTTTTTTAGTATCATGTTTTTATCTATTTTGTTGTGATCCCTTTCTTAAAACCTACGTCATTGTACATAGGATAGAAAGAAATAAGTGGGCTTTCAGGAATTCTGGAAAGTCACAGACACAGATATTTTTCAAGAATACCCAGGAACAGTATCTGCTCCCTCCTCTGGGATGATAATATATCTTTGCTATTGCTGAATTTCTTTCATGGAACAGGACAGAAAAATATTGATAAAAATTCTCTTAAAAGGAAACAGACACTTAGCATAATTTCTATTAGTGTCATGGTTTAAACACTAAGAGGTGTGGTAAGAATTGAGATTTCCATACGTGTCCAAACCCTAAGTGTCCTGGACGGTGGTCTGACAACTTCAAGTTCTTGGCCTTACTAAGGGATTCTGAAACCAAGGAAACTATGCTGAATTTGTTACAATTAATTCTATCCTACATAGCACCATAATGCTATAAGCTAAGGTCATTGCATTAACTAGGAAGTGGTAAAAATTATGAATTTAGTAGACAGTTCAGTAAGGATGCATATAAAATCCCTATGATAAAAACAAAAAAATACAAATAAACAACAAAAGGAAACAAGGTAATTAAAAACTGGGTAAGGACTTGAACATTTTCCAAAGACAATATACAAATGGCCAATGAGCATGTGGTAAGATATTCAACGTAATTCATCATTAGGGAAAAGCAAATTAAAACCATGATGATATGCTTTTTAAATTATTATTGCTTCAGGGAACTCATCTACTTTATGATCTACTTGTTAGCATTCTATAAAATTTCTATATTTGTACACTAAAACTGTTTTTGAAAATACCTGAAGAAATTCACATGAGCTAATATCTAATGTTATCTTTCTCAATGAAGAATATAAGTTTGCCAATTGACTATTATTTTTATGAAACATTAATTGTGTTGCCATAAAGCAGGCTTGAACATAAAGAAACAATTCAGCACTATTTGGAGTAATAGTTCTGAATAAAGCTGCAAGACAGGGAAAAAGTCTGAATTTTTAATAAGCCAATATATTTTGGAAGAATTCTGAATAGAATTTACTGTGTTAAGAATTTGAAAGTTTTAATTACATTAGGCTTTTACCTTAAGAGGTATTATGGAACTTGCAGATGAGAGTCAGGGGGAACTAGGAAATTATCTTTCCCTGGCTGGAAAATTTCATCTCTCTGCCTGAGACTACTTTCCATCGTCTGTTGATGCCTTATGCCTTTGCTTCCGGTGGGATCCTATCTGTCATTCTTGCAGGATGAACTCTTACAGTCTGCTGGCAGTGGAGGCAGGGTTGGGATCAGATTCAGAGGCAGTATCCTGATTTCTCTGAACATTTGCACCTTGCTCTGACTACCCCATGTGAACTCAGTCTCTGCTGTGAGTACTGAATAATGATGTTCGGTCATCTGTCACAGGTAATTCATTCTACTTGATTGTTTCAAATTAGCTCCTACTGACTTGACTGTTGCTTATCTTCCACTCTCTAAGCCTACATCTTGAACCTTAATACAGAAGTAACAATCAAGCTTCAAAAATACAATGTGTAAGCTGTCACTTTCTTTCTTTAAATTGGTTGCATTGTGGTCATGCATTACTTCCTCATAACAGTAAACGTTTACAGGGGATTTTACAGTGTATCTTTTTGTTCACAAATACTATAGTCTAGTGATTGTTCTAGTTTGGGGGAGGGTCTCTAACCTTATAGAATTTTTTTCTTAAAAGAGGCAATACAAACAATAAACTAGTGAACAAATGGATGTAATTAAACAAGTAAACAATAAAGGTATACCATCACCCATTTAAAAAATTCAGATAGTCATAGTACATAAGGAATAAAACTGGATGTTTTAGGAATAGAAAGCGTTGTAAGTACACCTGTGTGCTGGGATCCAGTTTAATAAAAAAATAAAATAAAATAAAGACGGTGTCAGGAGGTAGGAGGTCCTTCTTCAGTTTGGGTGATTGAGTTTGTCTGAGAAGGTGACACTTGAAATGAAGGTGAATAAGCGGCTGAGTAAAGATGTGGGGACAGTGCTCCGTGCAGAGCCAGTAGGAAGGGCCTGAGTCAGTTACAGCCACCTGTGAATGATGGTGATGATGGCTGATGATGAGGACAGCTGCCGTGGAAATGGGGAGAAGAAGAAGGATGGTGATAGGAATCTTGGAAACAGTGGGGACGAGAGCAGCAGTAGCAGAGATGGTGAGGACGAGGGTGGTGGTGTTCGTGAGACCCTTCTTTTATAAATGAAAACTAAATAAAACTAACTGAAACGCCGATGGTCACATGATTTTTTTTTTCATTAAACCATAGCTGAGTACATGAATGCAATCGTGGGGTACAGTGTGCTGGTTTCATATACAATCTGAAATATTTTCATCGAACTGGTTAACATAGCCTTCACGGCATTTTCTTAGTTATTGTGTTAAGACCTTTACATTCTACATTTAGTAAATTACACATGTACTCTGTGGACCACCCAGCCCACTAACTCTTCAGCCCACTCAGCCTCCAATCTAGTGACCCTCACGCCTTACCCATCACCACACTCAGGTGCTCACCTTGTAAGATGCACCTGGTCACATGATTAGTATATTATACAGCCCTCCGATCCAAAGTTTGTGTGAGGAGACTTCAAACCCTGAGGTTTGTCCTTTTTTTTTTTTTTTTATAATTTTATTGAATGATAATTCTGTACATTGGTGCAATCATAGGGCACGATTCATATACATTCAGAAATGTTTTGATCGTACTGTTACAGATAGCCTTCATGGCATTTTCTTGATCATTATATAAAGACATT
>CAUYON010151561.1:0-12918 GCA_963573935.1 Arctocebus calabarensis | reverse complement strand
TCAACACAGGAGTTGTTTTGTTTTGTTTTTGAGACAGAGCCTTAAGCTGTCACCCTGGGTTAGAATGCCATCACGTCACAGCTCAGAGCAACCTCCAACTCCTGGGCTCAAGCGATTCTCTTGCCTCAGCCTCCCAAGTAGTTGGGACTACAAGCACCCGCCAAAATGCCTGGCTATTTTTTTGGTTGCAGCTGTCTTTGCTGTTTGGCAAGCCTAGGCTGGATTCAAACCCGCCAGCTCAGGTGTATGTGGCAGGTGTCTTAGCCACTTGAGTCACAGGCACCGCCAGGCAGGATGGACGACATTTTAAAAACCATGAGAGATTCTTTTGCAACCTCCATGCATTTGAAAATCACTAGAAGGCACATCCAATTTCTACTTCAGCCTTTCAGAGCAACCTACAGTAACACTTTTAGAAAGAAGTATCTTGACTCACTTTCTTTGCTTCCTTACTTGACAACTTCTCAACACACTTCAATATTCTCCTCTTGGCAAGGTTACTAACAATTTCTCTGCCACCACACCCAAAGCTCAATTTTCTGTTCTCATCCTCCTAGGAGCAAGACATAAGTGAGCACTTCCTCATTCTTTTTTTTTTGTTGTTTTTTTTAATTGTTGGGGATTTATTTAGGGCACAAAGAACCAGATTGCATTGATTGCATTTGTTAAGTCCCTCTTATAATTGTGTCCCCTCATTCTTTTCTTTTTAATTTTTTTATTAAATCATAACTGTATACATTTATAGGGTACAATGTGATTTAATATACAATACGGAATACTTTAAATCAAACTGATTTAATATAAAAATCACCTCACTTGTTTTTTGTGGTAAGACATTTACAGATTACTCTTAGTTGTTTAGAAATACACCCTTGCAATGTCCACATAAGTCAAGATCCCATCAAATGCCCTCCCTCCTTCCACCAAACACTTTCTTCCTTTCCCTTCCCTCTGCCCCCCGTTCTCCCTTGTTAGATTATATTTATGTTTTATCATTTGTAAGAAGAGTGTGTTTTTTATATTGGTTTCATAATAATATTGAGAACATTGGATACTCCTCTTCCCCCACTCTTAAGATCCTTTACTAAGATGGATGTCTTTCAACTCCATCCAGGTAAACATAAATGATGTCAAATCTCCATATTCTTTTATGGCTGAATAGTATTCCATGATATACATATACCACAGTTTGTTAATCCATTCATGGGTTAATGGGCATTTGGGCTGCTATGAATTGAGCTGCAATAAACAATTCTGGTACAAATGCCTTTGTTGTAAAATGCACTTAATTTTGAAACACTTAAGTATTATACATGATTGTGCCACTTCTCTAATGCTTTCTGGATATGCAAATGTCCTACGTGAAGAGAGGCAAGGAACTACCACATGAAACTTACTATAAGAACGCTCTAATACCTTCTTTGTGAAACAGGAGAAAATACTGTTTTATTCAGGGAATTAGTAATGATTCTGGAGCAACTGACTACTAGGAAGCATGTAACTGTCCTGTTCCACTCTTTAAACTGGCTAAGTTTAAAATCAAATTTATGACTCACTTTAAGTGAGTAAAATATGCACTTTAGGCATGTGTTTTAATCTTCTTTATGACACATGTTTATTACTTTTATTTCCCCATTTAAAAATTATAACTTGAAGTAGTATTTTTCTAAACCACTTTAAATGTATCCACTACGAAGCCTCTGCACCCACAGCTCAGTGAGTAGGGCGCCAGCCACATACACTGAGTCTGTCAGGTTCGAGCCCAGCCCAGGCCTGCTAAATAACAATGACAACTGCAACTGAAAACAGCTGGGCGCTGTGGCAGGTGCCTGTAGTCTCCGCTACTCAGGAAGCTGAGGCAAGAGAATTGCTTGAGCCCAAGAGTTTGAGGTAGCTGTGAGCTGTAATGCCAAACATGCTACCAAGGGTGACATAGTGAGACTCTTGAAAATTTCCACTACCAATGTCAGCATACATTCACAAACATTTAAATATATTATGATAGTATTAAAGATAGTAGGGGAACAATGCCGATTTTTGTCTTCCTAGGAGCTGCTCTTCCCGGAATTTTCTTACCTCTTTCCCATTATTTATCTGACACTTCAGAGAGTATAATTTGTCATATACTGACAAAATTGTGTCATTTTATGTACCTAAGCCAAAAGGCTCTCTTCTCTCAGGTCAGTAAGTTAATCAAGACTTGGATGTATCCCCTTCTTCTTTCTTCCCTTGTTGCCAGGGAGGTAGGGAAGAGGCCCTGGTGTTCAAGGCACAGATTTCAGGAGATTGGTCACATGTAGAGAGACTGAACATCAAAATAAATTGCAATGATAATGTATTGAAACCATGTGAGTAAAATAAGAATTAGTGAGTCCAAAAGATATAAATATGAATAAATTAAGAGTGCAGAAGAGAAAGCCTTATGAAATCTCAAAGTATCTCCGAGACTAGCTTGAAAATAAAATACTTATTAATTAGCAAGTATTTATTAACTTTTCAATGAAGAGGGCAGCACCTGTGGCTCAGTAAGTAGGGCGCCAGCCCCATTTGCCAGAGGTGGTGGGTTCAAACTCAGCTCCAGCCAAAAACTGAAAAATCAAACAAACAAAAAAAACTTTTCAATGAAGAAATCTGGCAGTATCTTCTTATCCAAGTGACAAAAGTAAATATCAACAGTAGAAATCTACATTATGTGGCTCCTAACACAATGCACTGAAAACAACACAGCATGGCTTTAGTGGTATTCCTGACAAAAATGCATAAATCATAAGGAAATAATAACCAAATTTCAGGAATAGTCTTCAAAGTAGGCATAATTCAGTGATAGGTGATAGTTTTTATGCTTTAAAACTGTTTGTGTGTATATATATATAAACAATACAGATAAGTTAAAACGGAGAGGGAAAAAAACACTGATGTTGAACTGAATTTAGCCATCTTCCATTTACAGCTTTAGCTGGACACTCCACCTAGTCATTTGCTTATGCACTCATTTAACAATTACTTATTGAGTATCTTTTTAAAAATTTTTTTTTTGAGACAGAGTCTATGTTATCCTTGGTAGAGTGCTGTGGCGTCACAACTCATAGCTATCTCAAACTTTTGGGCTTAAACCATTCTCTTGCCTCAGCCTCCAGAGGAGCTGGGACTACAGGTACCTGCCAAAATGCCTGGCTACTTTTTGGCTGCAATTGTCATTGTTGTCTGGCAGGCCCAGGCCAGTTTTGAACCCGCCAGCTCTGGTGTATGTGGCTGACACCCTAGCCACTGAGCTATAAGGCACTGAGCCCTTTTTTAATTTTTTTAAGACAGTTTCACTCTGTCACCCTGGGTAGAGTGCCTGG
Source organism: Arctocebus calabarensis (assembly GCA_963573935.1). Taxonomy (NCBI): domain Eukaryota; kingdom Metazoa; phylum Chordata; class Mammalia; order Primates; family Lorisidae; genus Arctocebus; species Arctocebus calabarensis. The sequence continues at coordinate 9,574 of CAUYON010151561.1, read as the reverse complement.
GCGTCATAGCTCATAGCAATGACAAACTCCTGGACTCAAGCAGTCTCTTGCCTCAGTCTCCTGGGTAGCTGGGACTACAGGTGCCCACCACAATGCCTGGCTACTTTTTCTATTTTTAGTAGAGATGGGGTCTCGCTTTCCTGAGCTCAGGCAATCCACCTGCCTTGGCCTCCCAGAATGCTAAGATTATAGGTGTGAGCCATCCCACCCAGCCTAATTGAGCACCTTCTATGAACCAGGGACCATACTAAGAATTGACAGTAAAATGATTAACAAAAGCTCAATCGTTAGGTATAGGTACTTTAGAATGGCAGCTGTAAGAAACATGGGATGGCACTGTAGTGAAACAAGTAGATGGAATTGTAGTGAGTCCTAAATCTTGATTTTCTTTATGATAGATTTGCTTTCTCCCAACATGAAGACATCTAACTCAAATTTATAAAATAATTCAAACTTAGCATTTATAATAAATTCCGGTAACAGAATAACTGTGGAAATGACCCTATCAAAATAAATCTAAGCATGTCAACTAAGCTTTGTGATATGAAATAGTGACTGATATATAATATTCTGCCATTTTCTTTTCCTAAACAGAAGCTTTAAATCCAAATTCCAGGCAGGCGATAGAAATAAATATGAGAAGATTTAAGACTTTTAAGCCAGTCTTGATATTTATTTAGAAAGACCCCTAATACTTATTTACTAATCGTCAAACTATGTTAATGCATCTACCATGATTTGACAACAATATAAAATTATATCTTCTGGACTCCTTATAGCCTATTCTGCCTTTCTCTGGAGCATGGGGCAAACTACTTTCTGACCTAAGGAAAATCATTCTCACTCCATGTTTCTTAAAGAGATATATCCAGGATTTCCCCCCTCCTAAGGATTAAGGTTTTGTTAATGCATGGATGTCAACTGAAGTTATGAAAATGTGACTGAATTCTCATATTCTCAGGCAATGACAACTACATCATGTCTGCCACCTGGCCAAAAGGGACTGTAAAACACCAGTGACTTACGGCAAGCAAGAAGTTTCCTGATTTTAGATATGATAAACTGTGTGTATGCGGGGGAAGGCATCCTGGAGAGCTATGATACCTTATCTGCTATCTACAAGGCATGATGAAGAAGCAGGGCAGAGATCACTAAGGCCCTGAGTCTGCCAAAGCCCATGTGTATACAGCTCAGCATTGCTTTCCAGAGACTGCCACACCGCCGACTTTGGCTTTGCCTTTCAAATTGGTGCAATCATCTTTTACCTGACCGCAGCGAGGCCAACTAGACTAGGGAAGTCCTACCCCCATGCTTCTTTTCAATCTCTAGGCATCAGGTAGATTACTGAGGCATGTCCTCTACTGTATGCAGGAGAAATCGTATCAGGTCCTAGATCTGGCCTTCAGTGCCCTTGAGCATCTGGCATACTCTCCAGGTCTATGGCACTATTTCAAGGCTTCCTACCTGCACCCACAGCTTTTGCTCCCAGATTAAGAAAACCATCTCTGGCTCGGCGCCTGTAGCTCAGTGGCTAGAGCGCTGGCCACGTACACTGGGGCTGGTGGGTTTGAACCAACCTCGGGCCTGCCAAACAACAAAAACAACTACAAAAAAAAAAAAAAAAAATAGCCGGGTGTTATGGTGGGTGCCCGTAGTCCCAGCTACTTAGGAGGCTGAGGCAAGAGAACTGCTTAAGCCCAAGAGTTTGAGGTTTCTGTGAGCTGTGATGCCACAGAACTCTACTGAGGGTGACATAGTAAGACTCTCTCTCAAAACAAAAAGAGAAACAAAAACATTTCTGATTGCTTCAGGAACCAGTTGTAAAAAGTCTTGCAACTCAAAATCCAGCTAGAAGTTTTGTTTGTTCCAGCCTGGGATTTTTGCAAACAAAAGCAGCTGTTTTTATTCCCTGATACTGGAGCGCCATCTAGTGTCCTTGAAGAATGAATATATTTTAATTCTCCATAGGACAATTTAAAACTTTGTTTTCCTGTTGTAATCTCTTTCAGGGCACCAAAGATGATTATAGTAACCACATACAAAAATGTATATGTATTTTTCTTGTCCTTCTCTTTCACATGTTTTTTCACTCTTCCTCTTTTCCTTGAATCTTTAATAGCAATCTCATGATTGCTATTATTACTATTTCTCTCAAAGGGCTATTTTTACTCCAAAGCCTAGCGTCAAAGAAGAAAACATGCATGAGGAACCAACAAAGAAACACTGACAACATGAAGAATCTGAACAGATCACCTCCCCTAAGGGATCACAGATCACAATGTAGCTATCACACAAAATCCCTAACTATAAAGAAATTATAGAAATGACAGAAATGGAATTCATATTACAGATGGCAAAAATAATGAAGCCTGCCTTTGATAAAGGGAATCAAAGGCAAAGTAGAAAAACCAACAAAAGGAAATCCAAGAAGTGACCCAAGAATTTAATGAAAGATAGGACAAAAGTCTCTGAGGATCTAGACAAAATTAGAAAGAATATAACAAAGCTCAAAGAGTTCATGGAGTTTCAAACCACAGTAGAAAACTTTAAGGATGGATTAAACCATGGAGCAGAAAGAATTTCAGAACTTGAACACAAGGCTCTTGAGCTAACTCAGTCATTTAAGCAGGCAGAAAAGACAGTAAAAGCAGAACCATCTCTAAAAGAGCTATGGGATCACACAAAGTGTAAAACGTAAGAATTATATGAATTATTGAAAAAGAGAATCACAAAAGCATAGAAGCCAAAGTTAAGTTCCCAAACATCAGTAAAGATTCAGACATATACCTAATAGATGAATATTGAATCCCAGGTTGACTCAATTCAAGCAGAGCATCTTCTAGACACATTGTAATTAGACTGGCCAAAGTAAAAATGAAAGAGAAAATTCTACAAGCAGCCCCGAGTAAGCAGCAGCTGACCTAAAACCATCAGGGTGCTAGCTGATTTCTCAGCTGAAACTTTACATGCTAGAAAAGAGTGGGCTCCCACCATCAATCTTCTCAAACAAAGCAACTGCCAGCCTAGGATTCTGTATCCTACAAAGCTAAGTTTCATATTTGAAAAACATGAGAAATCAAATAAAATCTTTCAATGGTAAGAAATCATTGAGGAAATTTGCCACTATAAGACCAGCTCTGTAGGAAGTACTCACACCTGTAGTATACACAGTCCCACACCAGCAAAGTAAAGACTCCTGGAACTAAAGGACAGAGCTTAGCTCTCACAATGGCCCAAGTGATAAAACAAAGTAACAGACCTTCACACATGACAAACAGAACTCCACCTTACCTATCAATTCTGTGAAAAAAACCCAAATAGGCAATGCAATTCTACAAGATAAGAACAAATCTGGAGACATCATTTTACCAGACTTTAGGTTATACTACAAGTCTATGGTAATCAAAACACCATGGTATTGGCATTAAAATAAAGACATAAATCTATGGAACAGAACAGAGAATCTAGAGATGAAACCAGCTTCTTACTACCAGCTGATCTTTGATAAAGTAAACAAAACTATACACTGGGGAAAAAAATCCTATTTAATAAAAGGTGGTGGGAGAACTGATTAGCTACACGTAAAAGGCTAAAACTAGAACCACATCTTTCACCACTCATAAAATTAACTCACAATGGATAAAAAAATTTAAATATAAGACATCAAACTATAAAAACTCCACAAGTAAGTTTGGGAAAAACTCTTTAACAATATCAGACTTGGGGAAGAATTAATGGAGAAGACCCCAAAGGCAATTGCAGTAACAACAAAAATAAACAAATGGGACCTGATCAAGCTAAAAGTTTCAAGTTTCAAGTCAAAAGAACTCAAGCAAATCAACAAGAGCAAACAACTCCATTAAAAACAGGGAGAGACATGAACAGAATCTTTTCTTGTGAAGACAGATGAATGGCCAAAAATCTCATGAAGAATGCTGTCTCTAATTATTAGAGAAATACAAATCAATATACAACATCTCCAACATTTTTTGTAGCTGAAACCTAACCCTAGTAATTACGGCCCACATCACAAGTTTCCAAAGCAGTAGATGCTGGCATGGGCCCAAAGCGAAGGGAACACTCATTCATTGTTAATGGGACTGCAAACTATTATAGCCTTTATGGAAAGAAGTGGAGAGTCCCTAAAGAAATAAAAGTAGACCTTCCACTTGATCCTGCAATTCCATTACTAGGAATCTACCCAAAAGAAAAAAAAGCATTTTAACATAAGGACATTTGGACTCTAAATGTTTCTATCAGCCCAATTTATAATCACAAAAATGTTGAAACAACCCAAGTGAATAGATTAACAACAAATTGTGGTATGCCAGATGTACCAGCAATGGAAAATGCATACCAGCCATAAAAATGTTGGAGTTATTGCATATTTTGTAACAACTTAGATGGATTTAGAGAACATTCTCCTAAGTAGAGTATCATAAGAGTAGAGAAATAAGCATCACATGTTCTTAATACAAATTTGTTAACAACTCTGTTCTTACATGAGAGAAAAACTCAATGAAATTCAAGAAGAAGAGAAGGAGTGGGGGTTAATGGCTCAGTAAGTTCCTATCCAGTGCAAACAATGTATGGGTATATCACCTACTTCCTGGGTGAAGGACACAACTACAACCTGTACTTGACTTTACAAATTTAAACAATACAACCTAAATATATGTAGTCTCATATTAATTTGAAATTAAAAAAAATAATAATAAAAGATGATTGAAACATTTCACAATAAGGCCAGACACAGTGGCTCACACCTATAATCCTAGCAATCTGGGAGGCTGAGATGGGTGGATTGCTTGAGCTCAAGAGTTCAAGACAGCCTGAGCAAAAAGTGAGACTCCATCTCTACTAAAAATAGAAAAACTGAGTTAAGAGGATAGCTTGAGCCCAAGAATTGGAGGTTGCTGTGGGCTATGGCGCCAAGGGACTCTACCCAGGGTGACAGCTTGAGACTCTGTCAAAAAAAAACAAAAAAACTCACAATAAATTTCAGTGAATTGTGGTCTATTCGTAACATGAAATGCCATGTAGCCAACAGGCTTAAAAATTGTTTTGTTGAATTTTTATTGATTTGACAAAATGTTCTGAATAGATTTCCAAGTAAAAAATTAATAATATATAAAAACAAAACTACTTTGAACTTAAAAGCTAATAATGTTGTTAGAGACACAAGTTCATAAGAAAATGCAAATACTAATTAATAGTACAACACAAACATTATGAAAAGTTAAAAGAAAGGAGATATTAAAGTTAGCTTCCTGGAGATCATCTCCAAGGATACAATTAAGATGGTGGAGAGATGACGACAAGCCTTATATATGTCTGATTAGCATGAACTGGTAACAACAAAACATGATAGTCAACAAAGATGTCTAAATTTTAAAATTAAAAGCACAAAAAATTAGGCTGTAGTGAGATGAAAATATGAGAAAGTTTACAACAGCTAATGCTGTTTTATAGCATAAGTCTCTAACAGATCATCTAATATTGCCATACTCTGTCTTAACCCCATTAAAAATGCTCGACATAATCTAAAGTGGCAAAATATCAGTTCAAAATATGGGTCTTGAAGATCATTATATGGGATGGAAATACAAAATCACACCACCACATATACTTTATTTATGTAAGGCATATGAACTTATCATGCGTACAAGATATATACATAAATCTACCTTAACAGCATTTTTTCCTCTAATTTCTTATTTAAATAAAAGCAAGCAAAATTAAAACACTGAGAGATTAAAACATATATATAAAATGCCAATAATGATTTGATGAGAAATCATTAAAATAGACTTGACAACTAAATTAGAATCAAAATTACACAAGAAAGTAATTTATTTACTCAGAAAGCAATACATCACCTAAATTAACACACTAACTTTCCTCCTGGGAGGTCAAGTGATTTTCAAACATTGAGCCATATTTTCATCAAGAATGAGATTTCAAAAAAAAAAAAATGAGATTTCATTAAGTATGATTTTAAAATGTTTTCCGAATTGCAACAAAAATTTCTGTCACTACAAGACTACTTTTCATATTGGAAATTGCCAAATTTTCTCATTAAAAATAAGTTATACTGGAAAATTCAAAAGCATTATAATACCTAATGTGTTTTGAACTCTTGAGATACACATGACTAATTTGCAAATCTAAGATTGTTTTCAAGTATTTTCTATATATAAAACAGATATAGAGAAAAGATCTCTCAAAAGCTGTCCATTTGATTTTTTACCAGACTTTGAGAAGCCTCTGTGATAGAACATGGCTAGATACCATGGCTCTGTAAGACTCAATATCAAATAGTGACTGTATTAGTTTCCCAGGGCTGCTATAAAAAGTATCACAACCACAGGGTTTTGAACAACAGAAATTTAACTGTTTCCCAGTTCTAGAGGCTAGAAGTCCAAGATCAAGGAGTCCTCAGGGACATGTGCTCTCTAGAGGTCCTAAGGATCTGTTTTAGGCCTCACTTCTAGCTTCTGGTAGTTCATTGGCTGTGGCAGCATTAATTCCAATCTCTACATGATGCTCCCTGTGTACATATCCCTAGTCTAAATTGATCAGGGACTCAACCTATTCCAGTATGACTTCACCTTAACTGGTATGTTTGCAATGACCTTATATCCAAACAAGTTCACATTCTGAAATAATGGGGGTTAAGACTTCAACATATTAATTTTGAGATAGACACAACTTAACATGTAACAGTCTACCCTCTGGCTTTCCCCTACCCCAAATTCATATCCTTACATGCAAACTGTATTTGTCCCATCTCGAAATCTCCAAAAAGTGTTAATCATTCCAGCATCAATTCTAAGTCCAAAAATCTTACCTAAACATTGTTAATTAAGTCCTAAATCTTATAATCTAAATCATCCAAATCACTTATGGGCAAAATTCTACTAAAGAAAACAGATAAGTTATCTGCTTCAAAGATATTAGGTTATCCAGTATTAAACGTCTGATTTGGTATAAAAAAATCTAGTTTATTATCTCTCAAACAAGAAGCAGTACAATTAAAGTATGTGCCTACACTGTTGATAAAAAATTCCATCACATTGGAATAAAGGGTACTTCAGTATCTGATCCCAGTCACTGCACACATCCTGTTTTGAACCTCTCCTTTTGCAGCTCATATTCTGCTGAATCAAACTCTTGCTTTCAGACTTCTGCAAAGCTATTTTCTTTATCTACTAAACTCCCATCATCCTTCAGGTATCACTCTGTAGATCATTCCTTCAGGAAACCAGGACTGTATTGGACGCTCTTCCAGTATGCTCCCACAGCACTCAGCACTTACACCTACCACAGCATTTATCACACTGTATTAAAACTGCCCTTCCTCAGGCTCAGCGCACGTAGCACAGAAGTTACAGAACTGGCCAAATACACCGAGGCTGGTGGGTTTGAACCCAGCCTAGCCCACCTAAACAACAATGACAACTACAATAAAAAAATAGCCAGGTGTTGGGGTGGGTGCCTGTAGTCCCAGCTACTTGGGAGGCTGAGGCAAGAGAATTGCTTAAGTCCAAGAGTTTGAGGTTGTTGTGAGCTGTGATGCCATTGCACTCTACCCAGAACAACACAGTGAGACTGTCTCAAAAAAAAAAAAAAAAAAAAATTGCCCTTGCCCATTAAACTGTAAGTACATAAATGGTGTCTCTAATCCCCACTTCTTGCATACTGCCTAGGTTAGAGTAGTATTTCACTAATTATGGAAGGAAGAAAGGAAAAAGAATGATTCCAACTTATCTGCTATTTCATGACTTGCATTCTACCCTTAATTTCTGCTTGACCTCACAAATGCAAGCTGTTGGTCACACTTAATAACCAAAAAAGTGTAGGACTTCATTAATATAAATTCACTATTTTTATTTATTATTATTATTTTTTTAGAGATAGACTCTCACTTTGTTGCCCTCAGTAGAATGCTGTGGTGTCACAGCTCATAGCAACCCCCAGCTCTTGGGCTTAGGCAATTCTCTTGCCTCAGCCTCCCCAGTAGCTTACACTACAGGTGCTGGCCATAACGCCCAGCTATTTTTTTGTTGCAGTTTGGCCAGAGCCACCCTCGGTATATGGGGCCAGTGCCCTACTCACTGAGCCACAGGCACCACCCAAATTCACTATTTTTAAATGGAAAAATCTCTTACTGTAGTAATCAGGAATGAAGGACATTACCACTGTTATAAATCCACATTAGGAAGATATTACCATCTTGGGATACTAAGTAAAACAACTATAACTATACTAATACATATTAATAAAAATGCTACCAAGAGATGAAAGATTAATTGCAAGCCAAAATTCTAGTACATATCTGTTTCAACTAGGCACACATGTCCCCAAAATAGTGGGGGTGGAGGAGGATTAACAGACTCACTTCTTAGGAAAATGCACCAAAATCACTGAGGTAAAGAGTCTTCATGTTGTCAAGCTATAGGTCCCCTCATCCCTCCTGTATTCAGCCACTGATGCTGAAAGGAATGTCCACTGTGGTAGTAAAAGGATGAGAGGCACTCTCTTGGGTTAATAGCAGACCAAGCAAATGTTGTTTCTTATAAAACAATTGATAGTAGAACGATTTCTGTATTACTGTAGCTAGGCTGAAAATTACAAAGTTGTGGGAAGAAAGACTGAGAGTTAGGGAGAGAATTCAAAATACTAGTGTGAAGTTTTTACAGTCAAGTCAGGAATCTAAAACACGAATAAGCTAGAAGCGCCCCAGGAAAAAAACCAATGAAATGGACAAGTTAGGCGGTGCCTCCAGTGTTCAGCGCACCACCACATGCTCCAGAGCTGGTGGGTTAAAACTGGGCTCTGGCCTGCTAAACACCCCTAAACAAAAACAAAACAAATAAAAAAAAAAATAGCCCGGTGCTGTGGTGGGCACTTGTAGTGAAGCTACTAGGGAGGCTGAGGCAAGAGAATTGCTTGAGCCCAAGAGTTTGAGGTTGCTGTGAACTATGATGCCACAGCACTCTACCGAGGGTGACAAAGTGAGACTCAGTCTCAATTAAAAAGAAAAAAAAAGAAATAGACAAGTTAAATCACAGTCTAGATAAAGTGTTGCTGGGGGGAGGTGCGAATTAAAGTCACATTTTAGGGACAGTGAATTAATCACTTTGGTTGGAAGGTGCCTGAGTAGTGACAAGTCAGAGTGTGACTATAGAGGACTCTGAGTGACAAAATACAAAAGGGTGGATTTTATTCTGGGTAGAATGAGTCATTAACAGATTATGAAAAAGGGTACACTGTGTGGTTAAAATGATATTTCGTGGAAGATTAACCTAAGGGTCTCAAATAGGATGAATTAAGAGGAAAGAAATTGAAGGTGAATAATAAATTGAATTGCCTGACACAAGATAAACTAACAAATATGCTATAAAACACCAGAGGCTAGGGCGGTGCCTGTGGCTCAGTAAGTAGGGCACCGGCCCAATATACAGAGGGTGGCAGGTTCGAACCCAGCCATGTTGCCAAACTGCAACAAAAAATAGCCAGGCATTTGTGGCGGACGCCTGTAGTCTTAGCTACTTGGGAGGCTGAGGCAAGA